>CAUYLG010078638.1:0-64131 GCA_963573385.1 Cacajao melanocephalus | reverse complement strand
AAGAATTAAAATAACTATTATCAAAAATTGGGAAAATGAAAACAAATTTTAAAAAATTAAAGCTTTTGCAGTTATTTTCAAATACATTGCATGTGTTTTTTTTTTTTTTTTTTTTTTTTTTTTTTAAAGAGATGAAGTCTTACTATATTGCCCAGGCTGCTCTTGAACTCCTGGCCTCAAGTGATCCTCCCACCTCAGCCTTCCAAAGTATTGGGATTATAGGCACGAACCACTGTGCCTGCCTGGCTTATTATTCTTTTTGATGGTCAAATTGCCCCTTCAGATCAGCTCTTGTGTCTTTTCAAAATGACCCTATTGGTTTTAAAATCTCTTTTCTGGTACACAAAGATGTTCCAGATTCATTTTATATGCTTTTTTAAAAAAAAAAAAAAAAAAAGCATATAATGTCCAGAACGGGAATAACTGCAAGGAGCCTGAGTTCCTCTTAATGAGAAGTGGTATTTTGAGACTACATCTGGTTACCAGCAGTGTTCATTGCTACAGGAGCGCTCACTCCTTCTGTGTTCTCATTTCTTCTTGCCTTTTGAATGGATAGGGTTGACAAATGCAAATTACTCTTTGCAGATAGGTTTTTACTTACCTCTTCACTTTTATATTTGATCTCTTATTTCCTTGCTAAAAATCACAGATCCCACAACATAAATGTAATTACTTATTTGCCTTTTTCTATATATCTTTGTTTCAAACAACAATACCAAAGTACCACTGACATAAGAGAACTGAGACTCAGATTTTTTTTTGACATTCTTTTTGTCCTAAGAACATATCTCACTAGGAAAGTGCCATCAAAATATTATATTCTTAACTCACTTGAAAAATAAATATTTTCTTTCTTTCTTTTTTTTTTTTTTGAGACAAAGTCTCACTCTGTTGCCCAGACTGGAGTGCAGTGGCGCAATCTCAGCTCACTGCAACCTCCGCCTCCAGGGTTCAAGCAATTCTCCTACCTCAGCCTCCCAAGTAGCTGGGACTAGAGGCATGTGCCACAATGCCCAGCTAATTTTTGTATTTTTTTTTTGTTGTTGTTAGTGGAGATGGGTTTTCTCCATGTTGGTCAGGCTGGTCTGGTCTCGAACTCCTGACCTCAGGTGATCTGCCCGCCTTGGCTTCCCAAAGTGCTGGGATTACAGGCATAAGCCACCGTGCCCGGCCTGAAAATTTGTTTTTTGAAAACTTTAAGAATGATTTTTTCTTTTTCTTTAGAGACAAGATCTTGCTATTTTGCCTAGGCTGGTCTTGAACTCCTGAACTCAAATGATCCTTCCACCTCAGCCTCCCAAAGTGCTGGGATTACAGGCATGAGCCACTGTGCCTGGCCCTGAAATTCTTTATGTTATGGCAGAATTGGAAGATAGCTTGACAAAGATGTCCTTTCCTAATCCCCAGGACCTTTGAATATAACAAGATATCACTCCTAGGATTATGTTATTTGACCCAGTTGGCCTTAGGATAGGGATATTATTTAGGCAGACCTGCCTGACCTATCACATGAGTCTTTGAAAGCAAAGAGCTCTCTCTGGCCGAAAGGGGAATTAAGGGGAAGCTACAGAGATCAGAGTATGAGAAGGATTTGACAAGCCTTTGCTGACTTTGAAGATAAGGGGGCCAAGTGAGGAAGAATTGCAGGCAGCCTCTGAGAGCAGAGTGTGGCCCCACTGCCAGCCAGCAAAGAAATGGAGGTTTTCGTCCCACAGTAGCAAGGAACTAAATTCTGCTGGCAGCCTGAACAAGCTTGGAAGCAGAGTCCCCCCAGGAGCCTCCATATAAGAGCTGAGCTTAGCCAACACCTTGACTTTGGCATTGTGAGGCCATGAGCAGAAAACCCACTGAGCCCGCATGGACTTCTCTCTAAACTGTGAGATTTAAAAAAAATGAGTGTTTTGCCAGGTGTGGTGGCTCACGCTTGTAATCCCGGCAACTCGAGAGGCTGAGGTGGGAAGATTGCTTGAGGCCCGGAGTTCAAGCAACATAACAGAGTGTTTTAAGCTGCCAAATTTGTAGTAACCATGATGCAGTGATAGAAAACTAATAAACGTTATGCCACCAACTTGGTATTCATCCTAGTTTTTCTTCAGTTTTTGGAGTTTTTTTCTTTTTTGAGTTAACTTTTCTCAATTTTGTAAAATACACTTAGTTTCAAAGTCGAAATTGTACAGCAAGGAAGCTTCCTAGAAACCTTGCTTTATTTTTCATTCCTTCTACCTGTTTGTTCCTTTCTCTTATTGGAAACCTTCTTTTTATTGTTTTTGGTTTGTTTTTCCACTTTTAAGTATAAGCAAATACCTATATATTCTTTCCTTTTCTCACATAAAAGATAACACCAGCTGGGTGTGGTGGCTCATGCCTGTAATCCCAGCACTTTGGCAGGCCAAGGAGGGTGGATCATTTGAGGTCAGGAGTTCAAGACTAGCCTGGCCAACATGGTGAAATCCCGTTTCTACCAAAAATACAAAAATTAGCCAGGCGGTAGTGGGGTGCACCTGTAATCCCAACAACTTGGGTGGCTGAGGCAGGAGAATCGCTTGAGCCTGGGAGGCGGAGGTGGCAGTGAGCCAAGATCATGCCACTGCACTGCACTCCAGTCTGGGCAATAAAGTGAGACCATGTCTCAAAAAAAAAAAAAAAAAAAGAAGAAGAAGAAGATAACATGTAACAAATACTTCTGCACCTTGCTTTTTTTCACTTATCATTACATCTTTGAGGCCACTACGTTTTGGTGTATAGAGATTTTCTTCATTCCTTTGTAGCACTGGATCCTAACTTATTCCTCTAATTCTCTATTGACAGACATTTGGGCATTTTTAATCTTCTGTAATAACAAATTTATCCCTAATATATAACGTTGTGTTCTTTTGGCCACAAAAGATAAATGTGTACTTGAGGATTTTTTTTATAGAACAAAAGATAAGTGTACTTGAGGATATTTTTTCCTCTGACACAAAATATGTGAAATTTTTTCCAATACCAATCAATTCTCTGACACCAACTGGGTATCCAACAATTCAGTTCAATTCTGACACTAACTCCCTGAGTTAGTGCAGACTCCACAGGTTAAGGGCTCAGTCCCACACACTGTCCCTACTTCAGACATCAAATGAAAGTCTGGGGCCTCCAGTACTTCTGACAGACTTGGCTTCAAATCAGGAGTTCCCATGGCCAATAATTTGCTATAACAGCCCACAGAACTCAGAAAAGCACTTCACATACCATTATTGGTTTATTACAAAGGATACAATTCAAGAGAAGCCAAGTGGAAGAGATGTGTAGGACCAGGCAGTGGTGTGATCTCAGCTCACTGCAACCTCCACCTCCCAGGTTCATGCGATTCTCGTGCCTCAGATTCCCACGTAGCTGGGACTACAATTGTGTGCCACCACGCCCAGCAAATTTTTATATTTTTAATAGAGACGGGGTTTCGCCATGTTGGCCAGGGCTGGTCCTGAACTCCTGACCTCAAGTGATCCACCCGCCTCAGCCTTCCAAAGTGCTGGGATTACAGGAGTGAACCATCGCCCAGCCCAATGATGCTCATTTCAATATATCAGCCCCAGTGGATGACATCATGAAGTGGCCAGACACTTGAAGTTATAGACGGGATCACTGTGAATATGACATAGATACATAAATGTAGACCAAGTTACCTAATCTGTACTAGTAAATCTGATACCACGAGTGGCATTGTTAATAGTGAGGTGATTTCCAAAATGCTGAACAACTGTGGGTGAGGTTTGAGTAACTCAAAGTGCAATCTTCCCTCAATTTACATAGTACTTGCATTCCTAGACGAATTGTTGTACAACAAAACCAAAAACAACAACAACAACAACAACAACAAAAAACCCATCTGCAAGTATATATAAAATAGTTTGGTTTCAGACTTAGAAAAGTATAGACAGTTTTTATTGTCTTGTGTGAAAGGAACTGTTCTTTTTGTGTAGGACTATTTCATGTACTGTAAGATATCTGGTATCCTGGGCCCCACCCATTACATGCCTGGACTATCATCTAATCATTGTGACAAACCCCAAATGCCCCCACAGATTTCCAAAATGTCGTATTAAAAACCACCAAGTTAGATGCTGTCTCTTCCAAGTAACAGAGAAATAAACCCATACTGACTTAATTAAAAAAAATATTGATTGGCTGTTGTTTCTATCAGTCCAGTGGTGCATCAGTTTCAGGGAAGTCTTCATCTGGGGTCAAATGATTTTACCATTCCATGAGTGGAGAAATACCATAAACAAATACATAGAAAAATGGACACATATTTTATAAATTGAGACACATTTTACATAGAAAAAGAACTGAGCTATGAGAGAGAACAGATATTAGAGAATTTCTTTTAGATTTTGGTCAGGGGCTGAGTGCAATGGCTAACATCTGTAATTCCAGCACTTTGAGAAGCCAAGGTAAGAGGATCGTGTGAGCCCAGGAGTTCAAGACCAGCCTGGGCAACATAGCAAGATCCCATCTTCAGTTAAAAATAGATTGGTCAGGGAAGACTTTTCTGTGGAGGTGACATTTAAGCTGAGATGTGAAGGGCAGGAAGGGCTTGGCCAGTAAAGAGTGGGGGAATAACATTCCATGTGGAACAAATAGCATACTTCACAATTTTGCTTTCGCTAGTTTTATGTGGACTGCTAGACTGAAATGATATTTTATGTAAAATATGTTTCATATATAGATTATTGAACACACGTAAGGTTCAGTTGGACAAGGCCTCTCATTATCTTAGTTTATAAGTCTTTGTGGGGGGGGTCTCTAAAACAGAATGGTTTATGAAACTAATTTGGGAAAGGAGAATTAGTGTACATCTTTCCCTTCTTTTTCTAAAAAAAAAATACATTCTTTCAGAAAATCAGTCACATTTTTCACGATTGTCACCTATACAATGGCATACAGTGAAATAATTACTTTAATAACAATTTGTTTCCTCTGCATCTGACTAAATTCTGCTCATAGCTCAATATTAGCTCCAGAAGGAAAAAAAATCTTAAGAGAGCAATTGAAAATGCATTTGTTGGCAGCCATTTCTATCCCTGAATGCACAGTAAGTTCTGAGCTTATGAGCTCAGAAAAAAAAAAAAAAATCTTTGTGATAAATAATGTATTCGATAATGAGCAGCAGGAGAAAAAAAATGTTTTCTATGGAAGAGTTCAAAATGAAATAGAATAAGTATGGGAAAAGGTTGCTCAGTATGAAGGACATCTTTTGCATCATGGATGGTTATGGAGCCAAAACAGCCGTCACTGTTTATTTTTTATTCTCATTCTCGCCATGCCAGTCTGTGGCATATATTTTCAGACCTTTCACGAATACCAATTTTCAAAAGGGCTTAGTTCTCAGATTCTATGACACTGGATGATTTACTTACATGACCTCATTTAACCTTTTCAACTCTACAGATAGGAAGCTATGAGTATCCCCATTTTATATATGAATAAGCTGAGACTCAGGAAGGTTAACTAACTCCCTTAGGCTCATAGAGCTCAGCTGGCGTCTGAGTCAGTGTAAATTAAATAAATGACCAGGGATTTCAAAATAAATGTCTGAAATACTCTTAAGAACAGAATGCTTTAAGCTCCTTCAAGTGTCTGGCTCGCTGGGTGACCTAGACTCTAAGTGGAGCATCAGCTTCCAGTTTTTGACCAAATAAAGCATCTATCCCAGAGGAATATTAAGACACCCATTTACATTTTTCTCCCCATTATCCCATTTGTCCCTTGAGCAATGTGGGTGTTTAGCAGGTGCCAGACAGTAAATTACTGTTCTGAATGGTGCCTCAGTGGCCTAATAATATTAATAATAAGGAAGCATCTCCCACGGTTCAATCTGTAGACAAGGGAATAATTAATGTATTTATCAGAGCAGATGGATTTCAGAGGAATGTGAATCCTACTTTAAGCACAGCATCTGTTTATTGTTATTTTTTTTCCCGGAGTTTAGTGAGCTGGGTTTTCCAACTTCTTACCTGATTATTTTGCTGCCCTGTTTGTCTACTTCCTTCTTTCCTTTTTAAGCAGTTCTACAATTTGCTTCAACTTTCCATCCCCTTATTAAGACTGCTGCATAGAAAACGTAGGAGGCTGGAGACAGTCAGGGAAAGTGGGGAGTGAGGAAGGGAAAACAAACATTCCGAGAAGGAACCGTTCCGTCCCCCGAGCTGACAGCGCCCGGTCTTTGTTTTGTGGTGACTGCTGCCCGGCCTTTTGGTTCCGAGGGAGTGCAGGGCAGCCGCGTGGAGCCCCGTTTACGACCACTCCCCACTCCCCGGGGCTGGCTTTGGGGCGGGGCCCCCGTGGTATTCGCGGAGCCCGGGACGGAGCCTGGCCGGAGGCTGGTCGGCGCTCTCGCGGGTCGGCTGGACGAATGAAAGGTGAGCGGCAAAGGCGGTGCCAGGATCGTCCCCGGCGGGGCTGGAGGCGGAGAACCGGACGGCGCGGAGCCTGCGGGAAGAATCTGAAAGTGTCTGTGATGGAGAGAGACATGGAAAAGGGGACGTCCCAGTGGCTGGAACTGGGACGGAGGAACGGGAACGGGGAAGGCCTGAGTTAGGGACCACAGAGGTTCTCGGGAGAAAAGTGGGGCGAGCCGAGAGGGTAAGGGCGAGACAAAGAGCCGCAGCCGAGGGGGTTCGTGGGAAGAAACGGGAAAGAAGCTGCCGGGAGGGCGGGCGGACGCGAAGGAAGGGGCGCGGGCGGGGAGGGGCGCCGGGAGCCGGGCGGGGAGCCGGGAGGCGGCTCGGGCTGCAGGGGCCGGAGGGGCCCGGGCGGGCGCGGGGGAGGCGGGGCTCGTGCGCCGCAAAGTTACTTGGCCTGCCCCGGCCTGGGTCCGCGTGCTGGTGGCTGGCCCGCGGGAGGAGCGAAGCGGGGCTCGGCGGGCTGAAACCCGAAACCTCCAGTCTGCGAGCGCGGCCGGGAGGAAGGAAGCGGCGGCCGAGGCGGGGAGGCGGCCGGGCCGGGCCCTGAGCTGCCGCGGCGGCGGCTCCTTGGTGAGCACCAGGCGTGGGGCGCGGGCGCGGGCCGGGGCGGAGAGGGCGGTCGGGATGGAGCCGGGCTAAGCTCATTGTGCGGGGCTGGAGGGCGCGGGGATCCGGCCGGGAAGGGTCCCCGCCCCCACGGCGCTCCCCTTCTCCCCGCGCCCCGCTCCGAGGTCGGGGCTGTTCTCCGGCGGCACTGCGCCTTGCTTTGGGGAGCTGGAGCTCTTTGTGGGAAGTTGGTGGGGGCGCGCTCCTCCGCTGCGGCCTGGGGCTTCTTAGAGGCCCACCCGATTCTGCTGGGTGCAGCCCGCCCCGTTTCTCTGACGCCGCCCGAAGACCCCTACCCAGTCCGCTGGATGGGATGGCGTCGGTGCGTGCCTGGGACTCGGCCGAAGCGGGCCGCGCCCCCTGACACCAAGCGGCTCCAAGTCCTGCTCCCGAGAAAGGGTGTGGGGAGAAGCGGTCACGCCCCTCGGCTGGAATCTGTGAGGACCAGTGAGCAACCTTGTCCCAGCTGGTACTCAGGGTGCTGTCTCCCCGAGCCTGGGCGGGTGGCGGGTGGCGCGCCCAGAAGTGGCTCGGCGCCGCAGAGTGGGCGGCTCTGCCCCTCAGGTCGGAGGGAGGGAGATTCGGCTGGTTTTTGGAAAGGGGAGGACTTCACCAGCCCTCGGAGCCTCTGGACCAAGCTTAACCCCCGTGCAACCTTTGCACAAAGGCATATGGGATGAGAACGTCTGTTGGATAAGTGGGGTGTCTCCTGTGCTTCCTGGAGGTCTGCTCACCAGTAAACACAGCTGCGCATTGACATCGCTTTAGATCACATCTTGGAGGCTATTTTTGCTCGTTATTGTACCTTTCATCCCTTATGCAAAGTGCTTTCGAGAGTAGCTCATTTGATCCTCCTCCCTGTGAAGCAGCGAGGAGGTGTGTGGTTTTGGAGGGAAAGAACCTCAGTTCCTTGATTGTCCAATGCAGACACTGATAACCTCAGGTGATCCTGTCTCAGCGCTAGAGGCTGGGGGAGGGTGGCCATCCTTGTGGCTTCTCCGTGGAGCCAGGCGTGGTTTCAGCCTGGCCTCTTCTCCCCTAGTGACCTGGACCTCCAGATGAGTTCTGGAGAGCTACTGCTTCGGGGAATAGGCAGGGAATTCCCTTATAATCTGTTTTACTGCGGCCACTGGAAGCAAGTGAAAAGAGGCATTTTTTCAGGCCCTCAGGGCAGAAAGAAGAGGTGGGAGGGACCTCAGGTCACAGAGACAGAGGCTCTTCAACTGTAACTGGAGTGCATGGCACCCATTTCTGTCACTTCTTCTGGAGCACCTCTCTTCCGCTCCTCCTCCACACCTGTCTTGTTTTATACTTGTCAGGTGCTTACAAGCACTTTCATACACGTTTTTCATTCACACAACAGTCTTGTGAAGCTCTACTAGCCCAGTTGATAGATGAGGAAACTGAGGCTCAGGAGAGATGAAGTACTCTTGCCCAGCTGAGCAGCCCAGATTGAATTCAGATCTTTTGCCTTGGTAGTGCTTTCACGTGGTTTCCTGATGGCACACAGGTGGGTCCTTTAACTCAAGGCTTCTTCCTGCCCTGTAGCTCCACCAGGACATCGAGAATAGAGACCCCTCATTAAGAGGCCTGCTTGGCATTTTGGAACTAAATTCAAGGCTGCAACAATATCCAAACCGTTCTCTTTGTGTTGCAGCCCGGTACACTGGGAGTCCTCTGAGAGGTGAAGGAGCACTGCATGGTCTGAGGGCTGTGAGCTCTCTGTTTGGGTTCCGAGGAAGACAGAATGGGCTGGACTGGAGCTGACCTAAATGTCAGCAGGAGGAGGTACAGTTCTGTGGTGTAAACTCCACTGCCAGCCAGGGCCAGTCAGGAAGCCTGAGTGCAGGAGGCGGGTGGACAGGAGGGCTGGGTGGGGCTGTGTGCTGCGAAGCCTGCCTCTACTAAGGGGGCAGCTGCAGGTGCAGCAGGGCTCCAGCACATGACTGCGTGATCTGAGTTTTGGGGGAAGCTGTACATTTTTACGGGAAAAAAGAAGCTTCATATATTTTTAAAGATAACAATTGATTCAAAACATTTTTTTTAATGTGCATACAGTTTAACCAAATTATGTGTTCAGGCTGCTTGTGGCCTGCAGACTGCCCGTTTGAATCTTGTGTGTGAGACCTTGGGAAGAACTGAGTGTCATTCTGAGATGCAGTAAAGCATGACAGCCAGGGAGAAGTGGTATCTTCTTGCTGTTTTTTTCTATAAGAACAAAAAGCATCATAGCTATCAATGCTACCTGGAGTTTGGAGGAGGGATTGACTTTATGACTCCATACTTCATTCATTCAACCAATACTCATCTATGGTTCTGTCTCTACACCAAGAGAAAACGTTTACAGCTAGTTTTTTGTTGTTGTTTTTTGTTTGTTTGTTTTTGAGACGGAGTCTTGCTCTGCTTGTTCTGTCACCAGGTTGGAGTACAATGGCGTAATCTTTGCTCACTGCAACCTCCACCTCCCGGGTTCAAGCGATTCTCCTGCCTCAGCCTCCCAAGTAGCTGGGACTATAGGTGCACGCCACCACGCCCAGCTAAATTTTGTAATTTTAGTAGAGACGGGGTTTCACCATGTTGGCCAGGATGGTCTCGATCTCTTGACCTTGTGATCTGCCTGCCTCGGCCTCCTAAAGTGCTGGGACTACAGGCGTGAGCCACCGTGCCCGGCCAAGTTTTCTTTTCTTTTCATTTTTTGAGACTAAGTCTCGCTCTGTCGCCCAGGCTGGAGTGCAATGGTGCAATCTTGACTCACTATAACCTCCGCCTCCTGGGTTCAAGTGATTCTTCTGTCTCAGCCTCCTGAGTAGCTGGGATTACAGGTGTGAGCCTCCACCTCCAGGTAATTGTTTTGTTTTTTTTAGTAGAGACCGGGTTTCACCGTGTTGGTCAAGGCTGGTCTCGAACTCCTGATCTCATGATCCACCCTGCCTCAGCCTCCCAAAGTGCTGGGATTATAGGCTCGAGCCACCTCACCCAGCCACGACTAGTTTTAATGTATCTCCTTGCACATTTTATGTACTCAGCAGGGGAGAGGACAAGATTCATGTCAAATATTCAGGGAGTGCTGGAGCATAAAGGAAGGAATTTGCAGTTGGCCAGGGGTAAAACATGAGGAGGTATATTTCAATTTTATTTTGGTTTGTGTTTGTTTTATACTTAAGTGATGGGTGAGAGAACACTGTGTTAAGAGCACAATCTGAAGTTAGTCAGCCTACCTCCCTGCCCCTTATAAACTTATGACCTTAGGTAAATAATGTAAAGCATTCATGGAATATAATAATTTTTCACAAATAAGAGCTATAAAATATTTTAAAAACACAGTGACATATAGGAAAATAAATTAAGTTTCCCTCCACCTCTTCTCTACTCCTTTTCCCCATCTTTGAGATAACCACTGTAAATGTATATCTTTTTAGGTCATTTTCAATGTGCTCAATATGCTCCCAAATCTGAAAACATAGGTGAATATATAGTTTATAGATATTATAATATAAAACATGATAAAATAGTATCATTTACATTTCTGACTTTAGGACCAAGCTGAATATATTGAATATACTTGAAAAAATACACAAACGAAGCTGGGCACAGTGGTGCACGCTTGCAGTCTCAGTTACTTGGTAGGCCCAGCTGAGAGGAGTGCTTGAGCCTAAGAGTTCAACTCCAGCATGGACCCCAACATAGTAAGACCCTGTCTGTTAAAAAAAGAGAAACACAAATGGGGGTCATTTATAATAATGCTCTGTGGTTTACTTTTTTGATTTAACAATATGACTTAGAAGTCATTCAATAACAGATATATTATACTTCATTCTTTTCAATAATAACATAGTATTTTATAGTGTCAGTTCCCTATAAATTATTTAAACATTCCTCTATTGATGGACTCTTAGATTGGCTTCCAACTTAATCTAGATTTTCTGTGTACCTTTATCAGTATACAGGTACAATATTTCTGGGTAAAAATTGTTGCTAGTTGTGGGATTTGTGGGTCAAAGGAAACGTACGTTTCAAATGGTTATTTAATCAGAGTTCTCTTTGTTTATTGAGGTCTGGAAGATTGTGTAGGAAGACACTGAATTATTTACTGTATTTATTTAAGGTTATTTGTTTGAGGATAAGTAGTGAATTGGGAAGGTATAGCATTCAAAAGTTATAAAAGGCAACATCTCCCTCCCACTCCTCCTTCCTAGCCCTCTTTTTTCTTTTTTGGATATAACTAATTTTACCAGTTTTTGTGCATTCTTTCAGAAATAGCCCATGCACCTACAAGCAAATAAAATGTGCCTTCTGGGCTGGGTGCAGTGGCTCATCCCTGGAATCCCAGCACTTTGGGAGGCTGAGACAGGCGGATCACCTCAGGTCAGGAGTTTGAGACCAGCCTGACCAACGTAGTGAAACCCTGTCTCTACTAAAAGTACAAAAATTAGCCAGGCATGGTGGCGGGTACCTGTAATCCCAGCTCTTGGGAGGCTGAGGCAGGAGAATCACTTGAACCTGGGAGGCAGGGGTTGCAGTGAGCCGGGACCACACCATTGCACTCCAGCCTGGGCAACGAGAGCGAATCTCCATCTCAAAAAGCAAACAACAACAACAATAACAAACCAAAAATATAACTCTGTTTTCTCTCTTTCAGAAATAAATATAATAGCATATTACATGGCCTGTTCTACATAGAGCATTAAAAATGTTTGACCTAGATCTTGGAGACAATTTTATATAATTATGTGCATTTTATTTTTTATTTTTTCGAGACAGAGCCTCGCTCCATCACCCAGGCTAGAGTGCAGTAGCATGATCTCGACTCACTGTAGCCTCCGCCTCCTGGGTTCAAGTGATTCTCCTGCCTCAGACTTCTGTGTAGCTGAGATTACAGGCGTGCGCCACAACCATTGGCTAATCTTTGTACTATTAGTAGAGATGTGGTTTCACCATATTGGCCAGGCTGCTCCTGAACTCCTGACCTCAAGGTGGGCCAAGTTGCCCACCTTGGCCTCCCAAAGTGCTGAGATTACACTCTTGAGCCACCGTGCCCAGCCGGTTATGTGCATTTTAAATGCTTATGTATTCTTCCAAGTTTATACTAAATCGATTGCTTACACTTCCTCTAATTGCTCCATCAAATTCTTTGCCAATTTTTTTAACTGAATTGTTTGTAATTTCATCAATTTGTGAGGCTCTTTCTAAATTCTGTTAATAAATCAAATATCTTTTCTTTTTAATAAATCAAATATCTTTAGGTCTTCTTCTCCAACTTTGCAAAGTATTTAATTTTTATGAGGTTAAATCTCTATCATTTTTCTTTGTTTCCAAGTTTCCTGTCTTACTTAGGAAGTCCCTTCCTGTTTCAAGAGTAAAATTTTCTAAACTTTCTCTTTTCTCTTCATTCTTTCTTTGCTTTTCTTCATTTAAAAATATTTTAAATTTCTTTTTTTTCCTGTATTCATTTTCTCTCTTTGTCACTTTAGCCAATCTATGTTTTCTTTGATTTTCTAGTAACTTTTTTTCTCTTTTTTTTAACCAAGTCTTAAGGATGAGCTCTTCTCCAGGTGGGTGAGCGGGGAGAGACGGCATTCTGGGCAATGAGAACAGTGTGCAGAGCCATAGAGCTGAGAACAACAGTGAGCGTTTGGAGAACTGTGAGCAATTTGGGATGGTCAAGGTGGAGGGTATCTGCAAATGAATAAATTCTGCAGGTGGCAGGGAATAGCATGAAATGGTCTGGCTTGTGTAGAGGATAATCAGTCTGGCAACAGTTGGGAGGAGAGATTGGTGCTGGGCAATGAGATTGAAGATAAGAAGATGGGAGAAATGCCTGTTAGTAGTCCAGGGGAAAAATGATGAGGCCCTGAGCTGGGTTAATGGCAGTGAGGATGAAATTTTCCCTTAGAACGAGTGATGCACTGGATATCTGCGATAGGAAAGGGAACCAGGGTTTATTGCTTTACACACATTGTTTCATTCAGTGCTAGAGAGTCAGTATGGAAATCCACAGCTCAGACATGTTCATTAACCTACCCATGGAGACACAGTCAGAAAGCGTCAGTCAGGGCCTACGCCCCATCAGGATTCCCTTAAGGAGTGGTCTAGGATGTCCTGGGTTTCTCTCCTGAGAGATTGGGTGGGTGGTGATGTTTTATCTAGGGTAGAGAAAAACATGAAGAATAGCGTAGTGGGATGGCAGCAGCAGAGATGTGAATTCCATTTTGTGCATGTTATATCTGAGATGCCTGAGTGTGACATATGGGAGACAATATCTACAAGGTGGGTGGATATGAATCTGGAGCTCCAAGGAGTTTCTAGGCTATACATGAAGATTTTGGAGTCATCAGTGCTTAAGTGGGCATAGAGAGGGAGCATATAGAGAGAAGAGGTATCGGATAGGACTCTTTCTTTTGCAAGTGGTAGAATATCCAGTTCAAATCTACTTAAAAAGGAAAGCTAGTGTCTCGTGTCATTAAAATGCTTGAGTGTATTTGGCTTCTGGTGTGGGTTCAGGATTCAAGTGATTTTTACCAGGACCCATTTTCTCACTGCCTCTGGTTTTGGCCTTCCTTTATGCTAAGGTCCCGTGTAGTGATCCCCAGCAGCTCTGGCAAGGGAGAAAGCTACAGGTTCAAATCCAATGTGAAAGGGTAACTGTCCTTCTCCCAGCTGTTTCAGCAACACTGTCATTACATCAGAGAAAGTCGGAAGATGCTGATTGGCGAGGCATAGGTCATGTGGCCACATCCATGAAGCCACATGGATGCGGTGTGTGAAAAGGATGAATCTCCAGAGGAGCAACTGCTGGAGCAAGGGTAAGAGATGTCGAGGCCGACAGTTAATTTCCTCTGTAGATGAGAAACGAAGAAATAGTGCCCCAGAGGGCATCTTGGAAAACAGTAGCACTTACAGAGTAGGATGATTATCAGGTAAACAAGACTGGTAAGGAACTAAAGGACAGAGAGACGAGAGAGAGCAGCTCAGGGGAGACAAGGGAAGAGGAAGTCTCAAAAAAATGAAAGGATGCTGCAGAGAGCTCAAGAAGGGCCCACTGGGTTTGACTAGGATGTTATGGTGACCTTGCCCAAAGCAAAGAGAGTCATTTATTTTGAGCCTGGCTAGGACTACCCTCTGAGGGTTCCTGTGCCTACCTGTCTTCTGCATTGCCCACCCCAGCCCTGGGTTGGCCAGGTAAGGGCAGAGGTGTGGTGATGGCAGTCAGGAAATTTGTGCTTTGTCAGTAATTAGGTCTGTGACTGTGGGTAACTCATTTCAGCCCTTTGGCCTTTCATTTTGTCATCTGTAAAATGATAGACTAGAATGAGTTGCTTTTAAGGCCTCTTTTGGCTCCAAAATGTTGGCATCTTTAAGGAGATGAGTGAATCTAAACATTTCTTAGCATGTCTGTTACCACGACCCTGGTCCAAGCCTTTGTCTCCACTTGGACCACAGTGGTGGCCTCCTAACTGTGGTCCCTGTCTCCACACTTTGCCTTCTGCAGCCCAGTCTTCACCTAGCACCAGGCAGAGTGACCTCTTGAAAGCATGTCAGTCATAGCTCTCCAGTGGCTTCCTCTCACACGTAGAATCCAGTCCCCACTCTTTGTCCAGTGCTTTCTGTAATCTGGCCACTGACTGTCTCCAGAATCTGCTGTTCTCTTCCTCACTCCTCTCCAGCTTTCTTGCTAATCCTTAAACACACCAAGCTCATTCCAGCCTCAGGATCTTTGCAAGGGCTCTTCCCTGGCCTGCCTGAGATTCCCTTGCATCATTTTCTGGTCTCTGCTCAAATGCCATGTCCTTGGAGAGCCTTCCCTGATGACCCACCCCCAACCCAGACACCATTCCCTCTCCACTTACCTTGTTTGATCTTTCTTTACAGCACCTACTACCCAGAATTGTTTCCTATTTTTTATGTATTTGTTTACTGTCTGTGTCCCCACCTCCAAAATGTAAGCTTCAGGGTAGGAGAGATTTGAGCATGTCTTGTTCAGGGCTATGCCCCAGCTATAGAGTCGAGCTGGGCACAGAGCAGGTTTTCAAGCACTGCAAGAGAATGCGAAATGAAAGTGTCTTTGACTCCGTAAGGGGCTCAGGGCCTTAAGATTTGAAGCCCCACTGCAGGAAGATGCCCCCTCCCAGAACTAATTTTTTGTATTTTGTGTAGCTCAGTGAAGAATGGGAAAAGAGGAATATAGGCAGTGTGGGTATCCTGGTGAGGGAAGGGAAGGGGGTAGCCCTGTTCCTGAGGCATCCATCTCACATATGGCCATCAGAAAAAAAAATGTATTCAAAGAAATACCCCATTCAGCTGTTTAAAAATAATATTCTTAGCTTTAGCAATATGGGGTTAGTTGGCCTGGCTCGATGAGGATAATGAATAAAAAATAATGAAGGGTAAAAATCAATTCGCATAGTCATCATTGTTTATCTTGCAATAGAAGTAATCATCTCAGTCTTGTTCTCACACAGCTTCCATCTCTTGTCTTCTCAGAGCGTGTGTATGTTTTTGTTTACGGAAGGGCTTGCTTTATTTTTTCAATCTGTTTATTAAGTACATACAGTAAAAAGTAGAATGAGAAGAATGAACCCAAATTGTTCACATAGAGCAGGATTTCTCAGCCTCAGCACTATTGACATTTTTGACTGGATAATTCTTTGTTGTAGGGGGCCATGTTGTGTATTGTAAAATGTTTAACAACATCCCCAGCCTTACATGCCAATAGCATCCCTCAGGTGTGACAACCAAAAACGTCTCCAGGCATTTCCAGATGTGCAGGATCTGGAGAAGGGGGATTGAGAACAAGTGATATAGGATAGTGAGGTAGGGAGCAGATTTGATTGTTGTCTAGAGTCTTCTGCTTGGACATTTTCAGACCCTCCCCAGCTAACCTCATTCTCTTCACTGATATCATTTCAGCTATTCTTCTTGAAAAGAAAAGATATATAATTTCAGGAAAGGGGTTTTGAGCCAAAGGAAGCATGGAATATCAGCCCCACAGTTATAGGTGGAGGTAAATTAAAATTTCATATTTCTTAGTCAGCTGCTTACCTGGGTGCCCACAACCTCAGCCTGAGCATCTGTGTGGTAGCTAAAGCAGCTCAGTTCTGGGAAGGGGCATATTCCTGCAGTGGGGCTTCAAATATTGAGGCCCTGAGCCCATTACGGAGGCAAAGACACTTCCATTTTGCATTCTCCTGCAATGTGTCTTTTCTCTCTTCCATTTCATCTCTTCCATATCATCAAGTAATTGATATGGTTTGGCTGTGTCCCCACCCAGTTCTCATCTTGAATTGTAACTCCCACAATTCCCACGTGTCATGGGAGGGACCCTGGGTTTGGTGAAGATTCCAAAGCCCTTGTTCTTCCTATTCGATGTCAGGTTTAAGTGGATATTAGTGTAGGGGGAATATAAAATATTTGTTTTCTCCACATGCAGAGTGCTGTTGGGAATTCAAAGGGGAAACTGAGGAAGCATTCATAAGCTTTCTGGAAGGGAAAATATCCTCACCTAAAATAAAAACTTGTATTATGGCGGGGTGTGGTAACTCATGCCTCTATTCCCACAGTTTGAGAGGCCACGGCGGGTGGATTACTTGAGCTCAGGAGTTTGAGATCAGCATAGCAAAACCCCCTCTTTACAAAAACAATACAAAAATTAGCTGGGTATGGTGGCACACACCTGTAGTTTCAGCTACTTGGGAGGCTGAGGTGGGAAGGTCACCTGAGTCCAAGAGTTCGAGGCTACGGTGAGCTGTGATCATGCCACTGCGCTCCAGGCTGTGTGACAGAGCAAGACCGTCTCAAAAAAACAAAACAATACTTGTATTATGAGAAGACCTGAATGTCTGAAAGGATAACTGAAATATAAAAGGCAAACTGTAGACTGGAAGAGATGGTAAGGGTCATTGTAGAGGTAGCATGTTCTAGAAAGGTCTCTTCAGAGTTCTTAAGGTGCTCCAGGGTAGGGAATGGCTTTTCATGGTGACCTCTGAGCTCTCCCAGGCTCCATGCATCCTCTCCTGACCTTTAGTGTCACTTCAACTCGAAAAAAATGCTCAGTTACAGAAAGCTGCTGTGAGTGAATGACAGCGTAAACAAGTAATTTGAATTTTATGGACCACAATGGCATCTATAGACATTTTCATATAATAGTTTACATATGCTTGTAACCTCATTTATTTGGTCTTCAGACAGCTGGGGGTATATTTGGTTGGGAGACCCTTCACAGTAGCTGCCATCCACAGTTTGGGAGTACCTGGCTTAGAGGATGTGTCATAGTAGAGTTTATCGAGGAAATAAAAATAAAGGAGAAGCAGTAGCCAAGAAATTGTACATGTTATGCAGGCCTGTGCGAATATCTTCTGCACTGACATCTACAGAATCTTCAAGAAATTCATATATTCTGGAGTTGGCCTTTTGAAAGATTCTAATGAAAGTCCTTCAGTCTAAAACATATTTGTCTGCACTTATATATTGGCCTTTCTGGTGGTGTAAAATATAGCAGGACTCAACAGTCTTGTTTAAATTTTTGTTTACATTCAGCAGTTTCCCTCCTACAGCTTAAGATATATTAAATCCTATTTTGGGTCCTAGGCTATTTCAAGGGTCCCTGTTTTCTGGAACAAATCAGCCCTCCCTAAAGGCACAGGAAGAAATGACTTGTGTCTGACAGAGTCTGTACTCGGAGAACTTTGCACCGAAGCCCTCCTTCAGGATAGTATTAGATTTTGCTTTACATAGCTCTTTAATATGCTTGACAAGGGAAACTGCAGATGAGTACACTTTTACAGGGAAAAGGGGGCAGCCGAAAGTTAGAGTATAAAAAGAGACAGAGAATGTGCAATGGAAAGAGGAAAACACATTTGATGTAAGAAGAAAACACTCCAGTTATGAGTCCGTTTTGTGTTGCTATAAAGGAATACCTGAGACTGGATAATTTATAAGGAAAAGAAGTTTATTTGGCTTATGGTTCTGCAGACTGTACAAGAGGCATGGCACCAGCATCTGCTTCTGGTGAGGCCTCCCATGGCAAAAGGAGGAACAGGCGTGCCACATGGCATGAGAAGGAGTGGGAGAGCAATGGGAGGAGTGCCACGCTCCGCATGAGCTCATGGAGCAAGGACTTACTACTATGGGGAAGACACCAAGCCTGCCCCTGTGACCCACACACCTCCAGGCCACACCTTTGACACTGAAGATCACATTTCAACATGGGATTTAGAGGGACAAATATCCAAACCATATAAACAACATTTACCAGTCTTGAGGAAATCACTGTGTTTTGAATCATATAATAACGGCTCACTGTGATAACCCACTAGCTGAGTGACTGTGGGCAAGCTAACAACCTTCTCCAGGGTTCCAAAGGAAATGCTTCCATTAGAATTACTCTCTAAGGTTTTCTTCCCCAAGTCAAAATTCCGCATATCTTGACATTTAATGACCTCAAATTATTATAAAGATTATCATGTTTTGTATACCTTATTTTAAAATACAGAAAAATGTATGATAGATTTTCATGAATTTTGCTTACAGACTTAGAGTTTTGGTAGTTTAAGGTCGTATTAATAAAACTCCACCAATTCAGAAAACTCGGCTATCTAGAATGCGGCATTTCCTGAGGATTAGCTTGGGCGTTAGTGCATTTTTGAAAGGGAAATAATTGTAACTGGACACCCTCTCCTTCCAATGATTAGAAAGTTTGACTTTATTTGGAATTATCATGGGAAAAGGGATACGGGTTAGGGTTGTAGCAGTGTTTGCAGTGGGGGTTGAAAAGAATGGGACAGAGTGGATGGGAGAAGGAGATAGATGGGCAGATGAAGACGTAGTGGCACCAGTCCTTACCAGCAGCTGCCTGCACCATCATATTCATCACAGCACAGTTCGCCGCCTTCAGCGTGTCTCTTCTCACTTTCAACCTGTGTGTCAGGTTAGGATTGCTTTTCACAACACATGAAGGAAACCCTGCTACAGGACTTAACCTGAAAGGGGTTGGCTAGCTGGGGCTGGTGCAGTGGCTTCACAGTTCATTAGGTAGCTTGGCCGCTTCAGCACCAAACAGACTTGGAACGGCCCTGGGCAGTTCTGATCTAAGCGTCACCTTAGGGATTTTCTGCTTTCCATTGCATGGGACTTCCAGCCACATGGTCAAAAAATGGCTGCTTCACATTCACCTTTAAGCATTGAGTTTGCGTTCCAGTCAGGAGAAAGGAAAAGGAGAAGGGTAAAAGCCACAGCTGAGTCTGTCCCTTTGTATTGGAGAATGGATAGCTTCCCACCACTTTGTAGACTGGGTCTAACAGCCACCCCACCTTCCATGCAAGCAAATATGTATATGTAAGTATATATATAATTTTTTTTTTGAGATGGAGTCTAGTTCTGTAGCCCAGGCTGGAGTACAGTGGCACGATCTTGACTCACTGCAACCTCCATCTCCCAGATTCCGGTTCAAGCAATTCTCCTACCTCAGCCTCCCAAGTAGCTGGGATTACAAGCACGAGCCACCATGCCCAGCTAATTTTTGTATTTTTTAGTAGAGACAGGGTTTCACCATGTTGGCCAGTATGGTCTTGAACACCCGACCTCATGATCCACCCACCTCGGCCTCCCAAAGTGTGGCTTGAGCCACTGCGCCTGGCCTATATATGTAAATTTTTTGAGACAGGGTCTTGCTCTGTTGTGTAGGCTGGAATGCAGCGGCGCAATCATAGCTCACTGCAGCCTTGACCTTCTGGGCGCAAGCCATCCTCCTTCCTCAGCCTCCTCATTAGCTGGGACTACAGGTGTGCACTACCATGACTGGCTAATTTTTTCTTTTTTCTTTTTTCTTTCTCTTTTTTTTTCTTTTTTTTTTTTTTTTTTTTTTTTTGGTTTTTAGCAGAGACAAGATCTTGCTGTGTTTCCCAGGCTGGTCTTGAACTCCTGAGCTCAAGCAATTTTCCTGCCTTGGCCTCTCAAAGTGTTGGGATTATAGGCATGAGCCACTATGCTTGATCAAGCCAGCACATTTCTGTAGGCACATTTGATACCCCACATGAAATCAGGGTTCTTTTGATAGAAGAGGAGAATGGGTATTGGCTGGATAATGAATAGTGTCTGCTACTCTTCTGGAGAGTAAACAAGAAATGCCTAGTGTGTCAAGGTGTCTAGTGTCCTATTGTTCCTGTATTTATTCATAACAATTATTGAATATTTACTATGTGCCAGGCGCTTTTCTAGGTGCTGACCAGAAAATGTACAGACCAAAATTTCCTTGCCCTCATGGAACCTACAGTGGAGAAAGAGTAAGACACTAACAAAATAAACAAATAAGGACACACACATGTGCTAAGGACCAAAAGTAAAGAAGAGAATGGGGCCAGGAAGTGTTGGAGGGGGTACGAAGTGTTACATAGTATGGATGGGGAAGGCTCTGCTGAAAAGATGCATTAAGGGTAAGGGCATTCTGGGCATAGGAAGCAGCAAGTGCAAAGCCCCTGAGCTGGAAGCGTGCTTGATGGGTTGGAGGAATAGTGAGGAGGCCAGTGTGTTAGAGTGGAAAGAATAAAAGGTAATTTTTATTATGAGATTGGAGCGGTAATGGAGAGCCAGGCCCTGGAGGGAGCTGCAGTCTAGGTAACAACTTCGGGCTTGTTCTGTGTGACATGAGAATGCTTTTACGGTTTTGAGCAAAGCCGTGACTTGTTTTGATGTCTGTTTTAACAGGCTCACTCTGGTTGCTGTGATGAGAAAAGGGGAAGGGTGGAAGCAGGTAGATTCGTGGGAAGCTATTTTAATAACCCAGAGAAGATACAGTGTAGCCTGGACCAAAGTGGTGGCGGCAGAGAATAGTAAGACATAGTTGAATTCTGGATACTCTTCAAACCTAGAGCCAACAGATTTGCTAATAGACTTGGTCCGAGACATGAGAGAATGAGGAACCAGGAGTGACTCGTAGTCTGGGGCCTGCACAACTAGAAGGATGGGGTGGCACACATGGGATAGGGAGGAACACAGGAAGAGCAGTTTGAGAGGTGAAATATTCAAATCTGGTTTTGGACATAGGCTGGTGATGCCTGTGACATGCAGGTGGAGATTCTGGTTGGATGTAGAGTCTGGAGCTCCAGGGAGTGTCATTGGCTTCTCCTTCTGAGCAGGGGCTCCTGGCACAGTTGCCTGTTGAAGCACCACAGCCACTTTTGGCAGCAGTGCCAAACAGACTTGGAATGGTCTTGGGCAGTTCTGATCTTTCATGACCCAGCTTCACCTTGGGGATTTGCTGGGATCCCAGTTCCAGGCAGGATGGCCATGGGCCAGTGTCTGTGGAGACTTCCTCAAGCCTGCTCTGGAAAGGCTGGAATTTCTGCCCTCTTCCACGGAAGGAATGACGTAGCTGAGGCTGGGGCAGCCAGCGGCCTGCCAAAGGAAGGATCCCTGCCTCATATGCAGCTAAAACGGTGATTTCTATGAGGAAATCTTCAGGTTGCTAAAGCTGTCACAGAAAGCTGTGTGGACCCCAGCTGTTTTTTCTTCTCTATTGTTAAAGCACTTTCTTCTTGGGGCCTGAGACTCTCCCCTGAGTGAGCTGTCTTTATCACGAGTGCTGCCGGTTGCGTGTGTGTTTTCTGGGAGGCTGACATGGACCTTCGCCGTCTGTGCTGACTGGGAAACATGAAGGAGTGAAGACAGCTTTTAATATAGGTGGTGGAGACCTGGGAGAGAGGCCGTTTGCCCTTTTAAAAAATTCACTGACAGTCTGTGGTTGAGAGTCGAGCTTTGCTTAGGACTATGTGTCCCTCACATTTTCCTACATGCCACAACAAAAACTGCAGAGGAGGTTGATTCACAAAAAGTAGGGTTCTGTTTCACCATGTCACCTGGGGAGATGTCCCACTTGCTGGGGTGGGTATAGCATGATTAATGGTTTTATTCAGTGGGCTCAGCCTTGGGAGTCACTGCTGCATTAGTCCCTTGAGAGCAATAATTAATGCCAGACAAGGTCTTAGTTTCCTCATCTGCTACAGGAGGAGGTTAGACTAGATGTTTTCTAAGGATCTTCTCATCTCTAACAATGGGTGAGAAGCTGTGAAAATAGCTGGCTTCCTCATTTCATGATTTTCCAATCCCTGTGGGACAGAGAAGTTAAACAGAAGATGCCCAGATATGTTGTTTTTTTTTTAAACATTTTAAATTATGGTAAAATACACATAACATAAAATTTACCATCTCTATTAGTTCGTACTCACACTGCTCTAAAGAAATACCTGAGACTGGGTAATTTATAAAGGAAAGAGGTTTAATTGAATCACAGTTCTGCATGCCGGGGAGGCCTCAGGAAACATACAATCGTGACAGAAGGCAAAGTAGAAGCACATACCTTCTTCACAAGGCAGTAGGAGAGAGTGCGCTCAGGGGAAACTGCCACTTTTAAAACCATTGGACCTCCTGAGAACTCCCTCACTATCACAAGAACAGCATGAGGGAAATCACCTCCATGATCCAATTGCCTCCCACCATATCCCTCCCTTGATATGTGGGGATTACAATTTGAGATGAGATTTGGGTGGGGACACAGAGCCAAACCATATCATTCTTCCTCTGGCCCCTCCCAAATCAGTGTTCTTTTCACATTTCAAAATCAATTATCCCTTCCCAGCAGTCCCCCAAGGCCTTAACTTATTCCAGCATTAACCTAAAAGTCCAAGTCCAAAGTCTCTTCTGAGTTGAGACGAGGCAAGTCCCTTCTGCCTATGAGCCTATAAAATCAAAAGCAAGTTAGTTACTTCCAAGATACAATGGGAGTACAGGCATTGTGTAAATGTTCCCATTCCAAATGGGAGAAATTGGCCAAAATCAAGAGACCACAGACCCCATGCAAGGCTGAAACCCAGCTCAGTAGTCATTAAATCTTAAAGCTCCAAAATCTCCTTTGACTCCATGTCTCACATCCAGGGCATGCTGATGCAAGGGGTGGGCTCCCACAGCCTTGGGCAGCTCCACCCGTGTGGCTCTTCAGGGTGCAGCCCCTGTGGTGGCTTTCATGGGCTGGTGTTGAGTGCCTGTGGCTTTTTAGGTGGATGGTACAAGCTGTGGGTAGATCTGTCTTTCTGGGGTCTGAAGGATGGTGGTCCTCTTCTCATATCTTCACTAGGCAGTGCCCCAGTGGGGACTCTGTGTGAGGGCTTCAACCCCACATTTCCCTTCTGCACTGATCTAGAAGAGTTTCTTCATGAAGGTTCTGCCCCAGCAGCAGTCTCCTGCCTAGACATTCAGGCATTTCCATACATCCTCTGAAACTTAGGTGGAAGCTCCCAAAACTCTGCACGCCTGCAGGCCCAACACTATATGGAAGCTGCCAAGGCTTGGGGCTTGGACCCACTGAAACAATGTGAGAACTCCCTCACTATCACAAGAACAGCATGGGGAAACCACCCCCATGATCTGATCACCTCCCACCAGGTCCCTCCCTAGACATGTGGAGATTACAGTGTGAGATGAGATTTGGGTGGGGACACAGAGCCAAGAAATATCACCATCTTAACATTTTTAAGTGCACAGTTGAGTGGTATTAAGTACATTCATATTGTCGTGTAAGCATCACCACCATCCATCTGCAGAAGTCTCCAGCTTGCAGAAACCCTATACCCATTAAACCATAACTCCCCATGCTGCCCTCCATCCAGCTCCTGGCAACCACCATTCTACTTTGTCTTTCTGATTTTGACTACTCTAAGTACCTCATGAAAGTAGAATCACAAAATACTTTACTTTTTGTGACTGGCTTATTTTACTTAGCATATGTCCCCAAAGTTCATCCATGTTACAGCAAATGTCAGAATTTCCTTCCTTTTCTAAGGCTGAATAATATGTATGTATGTATGTATGTATGTATGTGTCTATGTATATACTACAGTTTGCTTATCCATTCAGCCCTTAATGGAAATTTGAGTTGCTTCTACATTTTAGCTATTATGAATAATGCTGCTATGAATATTGGTGTATAAATATTTCTTTGAGACCTTGCTTTCAGTTCTTTTCGGTATATACACAGAAATAGAATTGCGGGATAACATGGTAATTCTATGTTTAATTTCTTGAGGAACTCCCATACTATTTTCCACAGTGGCTGTACCATTTTATGTTCCCAGCAACAATGTAAAAGGGTTGCAATTTCTTTGCATCCTCACCGTTTTCTTTTTCTTTTTGATAATAGCCATCCCAAGGGGTATGAAGGTGATATCTCATTGTGATTTTTATTTGCATTTACCTAAATCATTAGTGACATTGAGCATCTTTTCATGTGTTTATTGGCCATTTGCTTGTCTTCTTTGGAAAAATGTCTATTCAAGTCCTTTGCCTATTAAAACATTTTTATTAACACTTTTTTTTTTTGAGACAGAGTTTCACTCTTGTTGCCCAGGCTAGAATGCAATGGCGCGATCTCGGCTCACTGCAGCCACCACCTCTGGGTTCAAGTGATTCTCCTGCCTCAGCCGCCCAAGTAGAAAAATTTTTCTATTTGTATAGATTTAAGGAGTACAAGTGCAGTTTTGTTACATGAATATATTGCACAGTGGTGAAGTCAGGGCTTTTAGGATATCCATCACTGGAGTAACGTACATTGTAGCCGTTAAGTTTTTTCTCTTCATCCACTCTCCTTCCCAACCCTCACCCTCCTGAGTCTCCATCGTCTACCACTCTACACTCTACACCACTCTCACCTCTGCATCCATGTGTATACATTATTTAGTGTCCATTTGTGTGGTGTTTATCTTTCTGTGTCTGAGTTGCTTCACCTAATATAACCCTTTGCTTATTTTTGTATTGGATTGTTTGTGTTTTTCTTGTTGAGTTTTAGGAGTCCTCTATATGTTCTGGATATTTATCCTTTATCAGGTATATAATTTGCAAATATTTTCTCCCAATCTGTGGGTTGTTGTCTTTTTACTCTGTTGATAATGTCTTTGGATGCACAAAATTTAAAAATTTTCATGAAGTCCAGTTTGTCTATTTTATGTTGCCTGTGCCTTTGGTGTCACCTATAAGAAGTCACTGCCAAATCCAGGATCATCTGTGACTTCATATATTGTCTTGTTGTTTCTGAGTCTTAATCTCTTCTCTAACCCACTTATTTGTTTCTTTCTGTTTTTAACTAAAATTATAAGCCCAATAGGTCAATAAAATACTTTATATTTACTACCTCTTCATTCATTCCACAAACAGGGAGAGTCTTTCAAATAAGCAAAAGCAGAGTGGAAATGGGAGAGCACAGCACAGCTGGCTGCAGCAGAGGGCCTGGGAAAGGGCTGGTGGCGAGGGTCTGCAACACAGTGAGGGTCAGCCTTGCAGCATCTCATCTGCTATGCTGAATGGATGGAATGAAGATAAACAGTAGACTCACAGCCATATGAACAAGTTGTAGGGCTAATACCTACTGTTCTCTTGAACTAATCACTTAACCTTTATGAGTCTCAGTTTTCCCATTTTATTTATTTAACAAACACATAGCACTAAGCACTGTTCTAAGCAAAGTACAAATATTAACTAATTGACTCCTACCACCAATCCTATGGGGTAGATACTCCTATTATCCATTTTACAGTTGGGGAAACCGATGCTGGGAGAGGTTAAGTAACATGTCAAGGCCACAGAGACAGTAAGTAGCGGAGCTGGGATTTTGAACCCAGGCTTTCTAGTTCCAGAGCTCATGTTGTTAACCATTATGTTATGCTGCCTCTTTAAAAAAGGGGAGAAGTCATCCTTACCTCTAAAAGTTATTCAGAAAATCAAATGAGATGATATATGTAATAGTATGTCATATATTGCACCATGTTTTGCAAATACTGATCATTGTTAGTTAATAATTAAGCAACACTCTGGAAATAGATCAAATTCTTGAGAAATCTAATAGGAAGAAAGGAATGGATTAAGGATTGAGCCTTAGGAATGTCTCTATCCAGAATCCAAGAGCTTGGATTTGGAAAAATATTTGATAGACTCACTGCTGATGCCCTTGTGGACAGGGTTACAGTCAGCTGCAGAAGCTGGAGAAGAACCCCAAACTGCAGACTTCCAGTGGCACTTGCAGAAGGATGTTGTGAAGGGCAGTGAGGTGCTCAAGCTGATCTTGAACGTATGGGGAGCACCAAAGCCAGGTCTCTCCCACTGGCGAATTCAGAATTCAGAAGTCTGTAAGGCCATCCTGGGTTCTGACTCTAGCTTCTTTGCCTTTCCCTGGTACATTTTCCCAAGCAGACCAGAGCTCAGACCTGCTGCATGTGAGAGGTTTTGAAAAAAGACATTACTAGATTTGTGGTACCTTAATGGGGAGAGGGGCAAAGCACAGGGGCATTGCAACAGACTGGGTTGGCTGGGTGGGTACACACCCCTGGGGTTGCAGAGGTCACATACCTATGCCTGCCATCTATGGGGCAACTTTCAGGTGAGTGCCAGGGAAGGATGAAGGGAGTGCAGGAGGGAGCCTTTGCACCTGGCTGTTTACACACAGATGTGGACACCCAGGGAGCCTGTGATCTCTTTCTGCCTCTCAACAAGCTATGTGGCCTGCTTTGTGGTTGAGATGAGAGTAGTGGTTCCCTTTCTTTATCTCAGTTACAAGGTGGTTATTAGAACCTTCTTCCCAGCCCTACCCCCACCACACACCCCGTTAGCAACTGAGGTGTGTAAAGTGCTTTGAGGTGCTGAGATAAAGGGGCCCTGAGAGTATGGCCAAATGAGCAGCATGGTGATTTCACCTACGCTTGTTGGAAGTGGTGTTTAGAAACATTTCCTCACCTGGAGGATCGTTTATTTGAGTAGCTTGTTACCCCCCTGTTTGCACTTGATTTCTTTAGAAGAGGGCAGCTGGAGATCCCAGCGCTTCAGGCTGGTCAGCTCTTCTTGAGAATTGATGGTGAGATTCAGAGAGTTGAAATGGAGTAATGGAGTGGTGCATTCTGCTCTTAAAGAAGTCTGTGGAGGAGGAAATGAAACATTGCGTCACTCAGGCATATTTAAGGATATCAGAAGAGACCTTGATGACAAAAGAAACTATTTTCTCTGGAGCAGAATTCTGGAGAGGACAGGTGTGTCTTGTCCTATCCAGGGGACCAGGCGTCAGGACCCACCTCCTGACCACCACACTCCGCCACTAACCCCGGGGCTGTGATTTGCAGGCTCTCAGGCTGTCCCTTGGATGGCCCCATATATGAGGGGCATTGTGGAGATGGGGGAGGTTTCCCTTTCCTTGCAGTGGCTTGCAGTCCCTAAACTGGGACATAGATCTTCTGATCCTAAAGGGACTGCACTCTGGTGGTGAAGAGTTTCTCAATGCCCCCATATGAGGAAAGTCTACTTCCTAGGTCCCAGAAGCCCATGGCAAGAAGAGGAGGAAAAGGAGGCTGAGGCAGGCAGTGCTGTGCTTGTAGAGCTGGCCTAAGCTTGACAAAGGGAAGGCTCCTGGTACCAGTGTCCAAAGAGGTGGAGTCTTGACATGTGGTTTGTAGATCATGATATATCAGAATATTAGTCAGGATTCTGTAAGTTGCAAGTGATAGAAACCCAGCAAAAGTAGTGTAAGGGAAGGAAAAAAGTAACTGGCTTATGTAACTAGAAGAAGATTCGGAATCTCAAATCCTTACATCAGCATTTGTGGATGAATTCACCTGTGTCCTCCCCACCTATCCACCCCCTTACCCTGTGCGCTCATCCTCTGCTTTATTTGCTGGTAAGCTGTTCCTATGTAGTGTCAAAGACAGCCAGCTGCTGCCACCCTGGCTCGCACTTTATCACAGTGCCAGCCCTGTGGTAAGCTAGCCTGTCCTCCAACGTTTCCAGCCAAAATCCTGGACCTTGGGTCATGTGAGCATCCTTAGACCAATCACTAAGACTATCTAGTCCTGCCTAGATCAAGAGCTGATGCCTAGAGCTGCAAGTGATGATGGCTTCCCCCAAATCACATGGCCTAAAAATTAAAAGAGGGTAGGCCAGAAATAAATGAAGGGTCATTTCCCAAAGTGAAATCAGGTTAACTCTTCAAATAGTAACACTAGCATGCGGTGAAGTGTTACTGTGCACCGGATGCTGCTCCAGGCACTTCATACAAAGGAACTCAGTCCTCACAATAACTCTAGGAGGAAGATGACACTCATTTTATAGACAAGGACACAGAAGGCAACCCATCTTCAAATCCAGACAGTTGGCTTCAGCATCTGTGCCTTTTTTTTTCTTTTTTGAGACAGAGTCTGTCACCCAGACAGATGGCCACCCAGACAGATGGCATGATTTCGGCTCCTGGGTTCAAGGGATTCTTCTGCCTCAGTCTCCTGAGTAGCTGGGATTACAGGTGTGTGGCACCATGCCTAGCTAATTTTTGTATTTTTGGTAGAGACAGGGTTTTACCATGTTGGCCAGGTGGGTCTCAAACTCCTGACCTCAAGTGATGCACCTGCCTCAGCCTCCCAAAATGCTAAGATCACAGGTGTGAGCCACCGTGCCTGGCCGGCATCTGTGCTCTTAACCACCAGGCCACACAGTCTTTCTGACAAGTGCAGGGCAACAGTAATATGAGCAGGAAGAAATTTCCACCTTAAGTCAATCAAAGTGAAAGAGTTTTAGGTAAAAATATAAAACCACAAAATTATCCAGATTTATACAAATAATAGAACCTGGTCTTATGTTTTAGTAATTCTAGTCCTTGCAGCTCAAGGCATTTCTGGAATGATTTCTTGGATATTACCATGCAAAGCAGTTTATAAAACACAACAGATACCTGCCTCAATACTCTACAGTGTTGCCTTGTTTTTCATTTTTGTTTTTTAAGTTCAGTGTTACATGTGCGTTTGTTATATAGGTAAACTTATGTCACAGGGGTTTGTTGTACAATTATTTTTTCACCCAAGTACTAAGCCTAGTACCCACTGGTTATTTTTTCTGCTCCTCTCCCTCCTCCTACCCTCCACCCTCAAGGAGGCCTTAGTGTCTATTGTTTCTCTCTTTGTGTCCATGTGTTCTCATCATTTAACTTCTACTTATAAGTGAGAACATGTGCTATTTGGTTTTCTGTTTCTGCATTCGTTTGATAAGGATAATGGCCTCCCGCTCCATCCTTGTTCCTACAAAGACTATTATCTTGTTCTTTTTTATGGCTACATGGTATTCCATGGTGCATAAGAACCATAGTTTCTTTATCCAGTCTGTCATTGATGGGCACTTGGACTGATTACAGAATGATTAATATCATTTTAATGACTTGAGTGATAAGATTTGGCTTTGACCTGAGGCCGTTACCAGTAGGCTAATCAGGCAAAGAATTTACTGTCTCTGGAAATGCTCACGAAGACTGACGACAATTCCCAAAGAGGAGTGTGACCACAACACGTGAGCTGTGATGGCAAGGATGAGTCAGTGATCAACTTCCCTGATGACCTGTCTGAGAGGGATAGCTCTCTTTCTCAGGGATAATTTCTGATGGGCTTATTAAAACCTTTATCTAGATGTTTCTTGGAGAAGCAGTGCAAGGTGATTTACTTGGTCAGTGCAGGTTGTAGTGAATGTGGGAGTTCTGAAACACACTTTGTGTCTGGCAGCAGAGCAGCCCCAGAGAGTGGAAATGTGAGTCACACTTGAGCTTGCTTCCATTCAATGGGCCCTGGCTTGTTGGGCCCTGGGTAAGCTGGCTGCCCGCCAGGAAGCCTCCTCTGGCTGGGGCATTCCAAACCCCTTCTCTTGTTCTTTAAAGATACACCCTGAGGGATTTGCTGGGACTTGCGCCTTCCCTACTCCAGACCTCCTGGCAGAGACTGGGATTTTGGATTTCACTGGGTGGGCAGCTCTTAGGCCCATATTCCCCCTGTGTCTCCTTGGGAAGGTTGGACCAGAAGGCCTCAAAGTCTGTAGCCAACTCTGGGCTCTCCGATACTGAGGTCACTGATGTGCTTGCTAAGATGGAGTCTTGCTCTGTTGCCCAGGCTGTAGTGCTGTGGCGCCATCTCAGTGCACTGCAACCTCTGCCTTCTGGGTTCCAGTGATTCTCCTGCCTCAGTCTCCTGAGTAGCTGGTATTACAGGCACCTGCCACCACTCCTGGCTAATTTTTGTATTTTTAATAGAGACGGAGTTTCACCATGTTGGCCAGGCTGGTCTTGAACTCCTGACCTCAAGTGATCCTCCTACTCGGCTTCCCAAAGTGCTGGAATTACAGGCATGAGCCACTGCGCCAGGCCTAAATTTTATTTTTTATTGCTCTTATTTAGATTTATCTACATATTTACCAATTTTTTTTCTAATTTTTGATTCTTGTACCCTACCCCTTATCTCTGGATTCAGTTTCCTTCTTCATGAAATGTATCCTTAAGCAGATCACTCGAGAGTTGTCATTTGTAACCATGCAGGTTTTGTTCACCCCAAAATTATATTTACCCTCTCTTAAATGATATTATGGAGTTTTAGGGCAAAGATTCTTTTTCTTATATTATTCCACTATTTTCTGGCCTCTTTTTTTACTTTTGCTATTGAAGAGTCTACTGTTTATCTAATTGTTACTCTACAGGCAAAGTTGCTTTTTCCATTTCTCTGTATGTTGGTGTTTTCATTTTTTATTATGATGTGTCTTGGTATAGGCTTTTCAAAAATTTGTTTTCAGAACTTGATATGCTCTTTCAATTTGAGGACTTGTGAGTTTCTTTAATCCTAGAAAATGTTCAGTCATACGTCTATATTCTTGTTAACCTAGTAGGTTGGATACATTTGACTCAAGTAACAGAAACCCAAATCAAAATAGCTTTAAAAACAATTTTTAAACTTGTATCGCTTCACATAACAAAAAGCCAGGAGAAAAGCGACTTCAGGATTTATTAATTTATTAGTCCAAGGATCAGCCTTTCTTTTCAGCCATGCTCAGCATGTTGGCTTTGCATCCCTAATGGTCTTAAGATGGCTGCCACAGCTCCAGGCTCCCTTTCTGTCTTTGCCACCAGGGTCATAAGATTTATCTTCCTTGTGTCTTTGTGAGATCAAAGCAGCTTTACCCAAAAGTCTTCCCCCTTCCCCTCATCAAAGACTTTTCCTCCTGCCTAACTACAGGCGGAGACTGCCAGAACTGCAAGAAGAAAGAGAACACAGTGATTAGTTCAGACCAATCAGGATCTTTATTCCAGAACTAGGGATAAGATCAGCCTTCTCTGGGGCAGTTGGAGGAGGATTAGACACCTGAACAAAGTTAGAGGTCTGCCAGTAAGAACAAACTGAGAATGGCTGCTGGGTAAGTACCCAATGGTGTCTGCTCCTTTCATTCTCTCTGCCCTTCTATTGGACATATGTTGGATTTTCTTAGTCTGTTCTTCCTGTATTTTGACTTTTGTTTCATAATTTTAATTTCTTAATTTTTCTGACTGCATTCTGAGTAATTTCCTTGGACCTCTCTTATAGGAACCATCTTTCAGTTAACCATCTTTCTCTTTATCTAAATTTGCTATTTAACATATACCCATTAGTTTGTAATTTTGATGACTAAAATTTTAATTTCTAGAAGTTCTATTTGGTTATTTTTTACAACTGGGTTTTTTTTTTTTTAATGATATCTTGTTCTTTCATTGCGGTTTCTGGTTATTTTTCTTTCTTTCTTTCTTTCTTTTTGAGATGGAGTTTCACTCTTGTCACCCAGGCTGGAGTGCACTGGCGTGATCTCAGTTCACTCAACGTCTGCCTCCTCGGTTCAAGCAATTCTGCCTGAGCCTCCTGAGTAGCTGGGATTACAGGTGCCCGCCACCACATCCAGCTAATATTCATATTTTTAGTAGAGATCGGGTTTCACCATGTTGGCCATGCAGGTCTCGAACTCCTGACCTTAGGTGATCCACCTGCCTTGGCCTCCCAAAGTGCTGGGATTACAGGCATGAGCCACTGTGCCTGGCTTCTAGGCATACCTAGAAAGTATACTCATAGCACAAAGCTGGAGTAACAAATATGTTGCATAACTGAATCAAAATTCAGAATATTTTGGCAGTCTGGAAATATGGGCCAAAATGCATAAAGGGAAATTTAGTAGAAATATTGTTTTGTACTTAGGCTTAAAAACATTAATTCTGTATGTTCAAAATTAGGGACATCTGCCTTCATAGAAATGTATGTATAAACTTTGGGGTTTAGTTGATCACACACTTATATAAGCCCAACAGAATTAGCTCGTTGCTATAAGAAAATTTTTTGAGACGGGGTCTCGGACTATCCCCCAGGCTGGAGCTCAGTGACACAAACAGCTCACTGCAGCCTCGAACTCTGGGTTCAAGGGATCCTCCCGCCTCAGCCTGCCAAGTAGCTGGGAGTACAGGCATGAACCACCATTCCCGGATAATTTTCTTTGTATTTTTCTATAGAAACAGGGTTTCGCCATGTTGCCCAGGCTTGTTCTCGAACTCCTGAGCTCAAGCAATCTGCCTACATGGGCCTCCCAAAGTGCTGGGATTACCAATGTGAGCCACCGTGCACCCTACCTCCAGATAATGTATTTTTAGAGTGAATAGTGGAAAGGGATTATTCTGATCATGGAGAAAATTGCTCTTTTGGACTTGACATCTAGAATGATGTGTTCAATTTTGGGGACCCACATCAAGAGGGTCATAGGCATCTGAGAGCAAGTACAAAGCAGGGAAGCTAAGTTAGTGAAGGGTCTGGAAACCACCATACTGTAAGGGAAACTTTCTCACTGGCACTTAAGACTGCTGGTGAGGGGAAGGGCTGCCTTATTAACCCGCACACTCCCTCTGGACAAAGAATGATTGAGTAGAGGCCGCGGATCTACCACGAGGGTTGTGGGGATAACCCCGCTGCTGTGTGCAGGCAGATTAGGCACCAGAGTTTTTGTCTTGATCGTGGAAAACAATCGTTCCTTTCTTTTTGGTGTCTTCTGGGTGCAGAGAATGAGAGCAAGTGGGGACAGTGATCTGTGGGGTTTTTTGGCTCACTGAAGTATATGAAGAGTGCTGGAGAAACATTGGTCTGTAGGATTGAATGTTAACATGTGTCAGCCTGGAGTTTTAGCCAGTGTCCCCAGCCAGTCTCCCGAGAGCAGGGACAGCACCTTATAGACAGTGATGTCTGTGGGCTGAGACCGCAAATGGTGCCTCGACTTCCCCATTTACAGTTGTGCTTGCCCTCCCCCGCCATGTCTGATGAGAGCAGTAATGATGTCGCCATATAAATTGTACCTGATTAATCCCTGCTCAGGGAGCTCAGAATGATTCCCATGAGACTCTTACTGTCAAACTGTCATGAGCACCAAAACTGACTGGCGGTGGGGCTAAAATGCAGATTTGATTCTGTGACATGGAGCTGCAGAGCCTGAGGTTCTGCCTCTCTAGTGAGCTCCCGGGTGACGGTGATCCTGCTGGTTCAGGGCCCACCCTGAGTAGCCAGGGTCTAAACACAGCAGTCTGCAGAGTGTCTCCCACAGACCCCCTCCCCCTTCCCCAGCCTGCTTGTTTAAAATGCAGATTCCTAGGCTGTGCCTGTGATCTCTGAGCCCAGAACCTGTAGTGGTGGAGATCAAGGATCAGCTTTCTGCACTGGCACTTCAGATGATTCTTAAGCACATTAAAGGTTTGAATCACTGGCCTTGGGAAAATGGGTAGGATGGGTTAGACCAGAGGAAGAAACTGGTCAGGGGGACGTAATCAGTTTCGCACAGAGTCGGTTGTAGAAAGTGGCCCGCTTATGCAGTGCATGGGGAAGACATGCTGAGAGTCTGCACTAGCTGAGTGACCTGAGGCATAGTACTTAAGCCTTTAAGCCTCATCTTTCTTCCCTAAAGTGGAGATGATGTAATTTGATGAATCTTTTCCTGTCCCCTGGTCCTGCCTTATCTTTCCAGTCGTCCAGCATGCTTTGCCCACCCCATGCCGAGGTGCACTGACCATGAGCCTCAACTCCTCCCACGGCTGCAGGAAGGAGCTGAGTAACCTCACTGAGGGGGAGGGCGGCGAAGAGGGCGTCATCCTCACCCAGTTCATCGCCATCATTGTCATCACCATTTTTGTCTGCCTGGGCAACCTGGTCATCGTGGTCACCTTGTACAAGAAGTCCTACCTCCTCACCCTCAGCAACAAGTTCGTCTTCAGCCTGACCCTCTCCAACTTCCTGCTGTCCGTGTTGGTGCTGCCTTTCGTGGTGACAAGCTGTATCCGCAGGGAATGGATCTTTGGTGTCGTCTGGTGCAACTTCTCCGCCCTGCTCTACCTGCTGATCAGCTCGGCCAGCATGCTCACCCTCGGGGTCATTGCCATTGACCGGTAAGCATGCCTCAGACTTAGATAATTTAGGGATTACTGATGGGAGCTCATCTGGTGCACTGTCCCTCTGACTGCCTTAGTTCCCTGGAGAGTGTCAGGGGTCCCTGCCAGGGGAGGATGACCAGATGGAGTTCTGCCTCTGCAGCCACATCTTCAACCAGACCGTGTCTCGTTTTGTCTGTGTATGTTACATACAATTTTATATTTTAGAAAGAGGTTCCATTGCCTAAAATAAAACGTTCTAGAAACCTCTGATTCTTGGTTTGTCGATGAAGCCGAAGCCTAGGCAGGTTTCAGTTCTGAGCAGCCTTGGGGCCAGGGCCGCTGACTCTGCTGCTGTTTCTCCCAGTGTGACGCCTGCTCTGTCTTGCTCTGGTGTTGACCAGTGGAGCCCAAACAGGGAGCACCCTTACTAAGTCAAGCTTAGCTGCAGAGACCCCCACCCAGGCAGCGCTGAAGGAATTGGAAGCAAACACCCAGAAAGAACAACAAAGTGGGACTATCCAGGGAACCAACAGCCTTCTGAGCTGAGAGCCTCAGGGGACTGACAGCATTCTGGGCTGAGGGCCTGGAGCAAACTCTGACCCACGTATTTCTTGGTGCTATGAGGGGATGATCATCACCACAGGTGATGATTATTAGCAAACAGTTGTTCTGAGTTATAATCACAGGCGTTCTGTGGTTAATAATCATCACCACAGGTGTTCTGTGTTTTCTCATAGCACCAAGATAAACCAGGTAGGCAGCTGGTGCCCACTTACCACGAATCATAGACAAACTAAAAAGTATTCTCCATAAGGGGGCCATGGGGAGGGTCACATATCCCACACTTAAAGAATTGTTTTAACTGGTGTATGATATACATATACTAGCTTGCTACTTTAGAATGCCCCAAGTAGTTTTCTACTTGTGGGGAGAGGGTGGTGGCTAGGTTTTCCTTGTCATCGTTCTTCTTAGCAAACAATATAATTTATCATACACTCAGCATTTCTCAACACACCCTCACTCCCCACAGTCCAGGACTGGAAGGAGAGCAAGGGGAAGGAAGACAGCCAGAGAATACAAGCAGTGACACTGGGGAGAGGCAGTGTGCACGTTTGGAAACTCGGGCTGCCCCTGCCCTCATTGTCACCAGTGCACAGGGAGGTCAGGTGCGGCTGATGTTCCTAAGTGGCGTCTTGCAGGTTCTTCAGGTTCCCGCATTAAGCTGTCAGATTTAGTTGTACAAGTCTCGTGGGCTTTGGCAGTGAGTTTCCCACAAATGAGCGCATTTATTAGAATTTTGCTAAGGGCCACTTTATTCATCACAGGCACAGGTTGAGCTTCAGGAGGACAGGGAGGATAGATTCAAGGTATGTGTGATTTACAGGAATTGGGGAGGGGAGTAAGTAGTGGGGTCAGGGAAAACACAGAGCGGGGCTAGCCAACGGTGTTGTCACTGGGTGAGACAAGTCCCCGGGCTTTTTTGAGACTGTCAGGTTTTCAGCCAATGAGTGGTAGTGGAACTGTCCACCGGAGCACAGACAGCAACTGGACCTGAGGCTGGAGTCTGGTAGCTCTTTGTGGCTGCGTTGCGGAGGCAGAACCAATGAAGCCATTGGTCAAAATGAGTCAATTAGCTTCTTTTTTTTTTTTTCCTTAAGTGATAAAAGTAATACAGAAAATACAGTGAATGAAATTAGAAACACTCATGATCTAATCAATCAGAAGCAATCACTGTTTATGGTTTTAGGATATTTGCTTCTAGTAATTTTTGGTTGTATACAGCAAATTTTTGAAACAGGCTTCTGGCACCTATGGTTTTCTGACCTCCTTTTCTCATTTAAGTGATTGTGAGCATTTTCTCTTCTTTGCAGATATTCTTGAAGAAGGTGATTTTTCACGGTTATGGGGTATTCCATCCTGTGGAGGTTTATAAATTATTTTTACAGTCCCCTATTACTGGTTTAGGTGGCTTCACATAGCTTGCTATTCTCTATAGCATTCTGAGGAGCATGTGTGTTTGTGGAATTGCTGTATTCTCAGTAACAATAAACATGCTTTCAAGATTCTTGATATATAAAAGGCAAATGACCCTTCAGAAAGTTGTACAAATTTGTACCTCAGCAGCTGTTTGTCAATATCCTATCAGCACTGTTTATATAACTTTTTTTTTAAGAAAGTTTGGAAATTTGTTGGCAATGGGGAGGAATGGGATCTCGATGTTTTAACTTTTATTTTTTTGAAGTATTAAGTTTTGAACGTCCCTTCCTGGGCCTGGGTCCCGTGGAACATGGAGTGAGGATGAACAGCTTAGCTGCAGAGATGGGGAGCTGGTCTCCAGGTGCCCCTCTCGGAACTGTGTCTTTATGCATGCTCAGTAAGCATGCCGGGGGGGCATCTGCAGGGATAGTTCCAGGACACTGTAAGCTGCTTGCTTAAATCTGTGGTCTAGATGAGTGAGAATGAGATTTTCTACCAGCAAGTACAACAAATCCTCAAATCATGCCAGCAAAGTACTTCATCCAAGAGAGGGTTTACCTCTTTCAGTGCCTCATTGGACACTGGGAATACTGGTTGGATGTCTATTCCAGGAAAGGCCCATGCCGAATCCTTGGGGTGGTGGGCTGTAAGCATGAGCAGGACACAGATCCTGCCCACCAGGGGTTTATAGTCCAGTGGCAGAGGCTGACTTGTGGGTGCTGATTTAACACAAAAGTAGAAATAACTGCCATAGACAACTCCATCAGCCATCACTGCTGATGGGCTGGGCAGCAAGTGCTTCAAGGAGAAGGTGGCATTTGAGCTAGGCTCCTAAACAGCAAGTAGGATAGCACAGGTATGTAAGAGGTGGAGAGGCCCCTTCTTACTGAATGAGCAGCTTCCATGTAGTCACTTGGTAAGCAATTATTGAGCACCTATTATATGCCTATCACAGTGGTTGGTGCTGGGAATACATAGCTGAATAAGATGAATAAACATGCTGAGGCTGGGCGCGGTGGCTCACGGCTGTAATCCCTGCACTTTGGCAGGCCAAGGTGGACGGATCATCTGAAGGCAGGAGTTCAAGACAGTCTGGCCAACATGATGAAATCCTGTCTCTATTAAAATAAAAAATTAGCTGGGCGTGGTGGCAGGTGCCTATAATTCCAGCTACTCAGGAGGCTGAGGCAGGAGACTCACTTGAACCCGGAGGCAGAGGTTGCAGTGAGCCGAGATCGTGCCATTGCACTCCAGCCTGGATGATAAGAGTGAAACGCTGTCTCAAAAAAAAAAAAAGAAGAAGAAGTGGAGAAGAGCAAGGGCAGTGGGTGTGATTTTAGCTACAAAGTGTTACATGCTTATCATGTACCAGGCACTGTACTATGTATGCTGGTTATCAACATTCAGCTCAGCTAACCCTCATGACAAGCCTGTTAGCCCCTATTTTGCAGGTGAGCAAAGAGAGGTTTTGAGACCTTAAGGTCTCAAAGGTCACTTGCCCAAGGTCACGTGACTGGTAAGTAACTCTCCTAGTTCTGAGATGCCCAAGCCTGGATGCTTTGTCATTATACAGCACTGTCAACTCAGTGCTGCCAGTCAAGCCCAGCAGCCAGCTAGGGTTTCTCCACCTTAGCACTGTTGACTTTTCAGGCCAGATAATTCTCTGTGGTGAGGAGCTGTCCTGTGCCTTGTAGGATATACAGCAGTGTCCTGGCTTCTGCCCACCATATGCTGGAACACCTCCCCAGTCGTGACAGCCCAAAATGTCTGTAGATATTGCCACATATACCCAGGGGTTCCCAACTGAGAACCTTAGCTAAAGAAACTGGCTGGACAGATGAACCCAAAGAGTCCATCTTGTAGCCCCATGAAAAGAGAGCAAAGACAGACATAAAAGGAATGGCTGTCTGGAGTGAAATTCACAGTTCATCAATGTCCTAAACCAGCCAAGTGGAAGTAGGGCCTGCTGGGGACACCATTTGACCTACCACGGGTTCCACTGTGAACATCTGTTACTTAGAATAAGTCAGTAACGGTGGTCACCTCTATCATTGCTGCGAAGCTGCCAGAGTTCCAGGTCTGTGGAAAATAGATCTCATATTTTCATTCCACTCCGCAGCGGGTGAAACTCCAGGTTTAAAAATAGAATTTCAGTATGTGAAAGTAGCTAGAACATGGGATGGGTAGTGTTAGCAGAGGTGACTAGTGCTTTTAGGAGGCTGTTCTGTGTACGGTAATGTGTTCCCCGCTCCAGTAGGTGAAGTTGGCTTACATTCTGTTTCTGTTTCCACTGAAGACAACTTATAAGAGCGGGGTTTGCTATCACAGCGGTTGGTCTTGCGGCAGGAGTGTGAAGCATCGGAAGCTCTTTCCCGTATTACAGCTTGTCAGTTACCTCTGACGTCATGAAAGCCTCTTTGGGCTTCAAGGGTCGTGATTGGGCTCATGTCTAAAAACGAGTTGTTGGAGAAAAGATTGAGAGCCTCAGAAGATAGGAGAATAGAGAGCAAAAGAAAACTCCTCTGTTGGTCTGTATTATCAGCCCACATAGGAGTGGGGAATTGCTTTTATTGTTTTCCCTTGAATCTTCAATTAGGCCTAAATGAGGCTTTCGCTGCAAGAAAGGATTTGATATATCTGTGACTGAGAACATATATACCCATTTTTTTTCTGAGGAGATGTAGGACTGTTCTGTATCTTTTTTTTTCTTTTTTTTTTTGAGACGGGGTCTTGCTTTGTCACTCAGGCTGGATTGCAGTAGAGCAATCATGGCTCATTGCAGCCCTGACCTCTTGGGCCCAAGTGATCCTCTTCCCACCTCAGCCTCCCAAGTAGTTGAGACTACAGGCACACACCTGGATAATTTAAAAAACAATTTTTTTTTTTTGTAGAGAGGGGGTCTCCCTATGTTGCCCAGGCTGTCTCAAATTCCTAGCCTCGAGTAATCCTCATATCTTGGCCTCCCAAAGTGCTGCGTTTACAGATATGAGCCATTGCACCTGGCTGGAATGTTCTGTATTTTTTTTTTTTTTTTTTTTTGAGATAGAGTCTTGCACTGCCACCCGGGCTGAGGTGCAATGGCGCAATCTTGGCTCACTACAACCTGGATTCGTGTGATTCTCCTGCCTCAACTTCCCGAGTAGTTGGAATTACAGGTGAACAGCACCACCACACCTGGCTAATTTTTTGTATTTTTAATAGAGACGGGATTTCACTGTGTTGGCCAGATTGGTCTTGAACTCCTGACCTCGTGATCCACTCACCTCGCCCAGTGTTCTGTATCTTGACAGACGTGTAGATGCTTGCATTTCAGTGTACATACATTTTATCCCCCACCACTGAAAATAAACCTTAAAAACAAAATAACCCCTGGAGGATGTGGCTGTGCATGGGCAGGGCTGTGCCTGTGGGGCTTTTCTGACTGTAGGAGGCTGACCTTGTCTGAGCCAGCACCCAGCTTCACTGCCCTGGCTTCCTGATGGGACTCAGGATGCAGCTGGGAGAAATCACTGTCATGTCACACTGGAACTGCCCGTGCCTGAACCTCAGTCAGTGAGTGATATGGGTACCATTTATTACAATAAAGGAGAAATCTTGCCATCAGGTAATAATAATAACTGGGTGTTGAGAAGAGCCAGAAGGAAATCTGGCAGGGGACAGCACATTAATTGTAGTCATTTTTATGGCTGCCAAACAGGGTTGGTCGAAGGAGGCCTAGGTGAACATTCACCAGGCCTGGCTCCCTCAACCAGCCGTACCCTCCCGAGGTAACTGAGGGTGGAGAGCCTGCATGCTCTTTAAAGAAAGGCAGAAATCTCTGCCTTGTTTCTTTTGAAAAGTGAAGGAAACCTTCCTAGACCCGCCACTCCCCTCCCCCGAGTCCCACCGTAGCAACCCCCTCACATTTCATTTGCCAGAATGATGTCAGACAGGTCCAAGTCTCAGCAGGCCACCCACAAGGGGAAGGAAGATCACCATGTGGCTTGTGTCCGAAGGGCCAGTGTCTCCTGTGGGTCATCACAGGAGCAGGAGCAGCGTAGGGCTTTCATCCTCAAGGAGGAAGGGAGAAAGGTCGATGGCCAGTCCCCCTTGAAGGGTAGGTACCATCCTGGCCTTTTCCATGCTTTTCCTCATTCGTTCCTAGGAGCAGACCTGTGATGTGGGTGCCAGAATTCCCATTTTCCAGATGAGGGAACTGAAGCTCTGAAAGGTTACATCAGCCAGCTAAGTTCACACAGCTAATAGATATCAGAGCCTCCATCTGAACTTGAATTTCCAGCTCCAAAGGCATGCTTTTTCCCTTGGGCTGCATGGCCTTTGCAAGATACAAGCCCAGATAGCAGTGTGAGATAGTAATCACCTTACCCCAGCCACTGTGCAGTGATTCTGTAATCGACACCCTAATCACTGTGCAATCTTCTCCTCAGGCCCCACAGCCTGAAATGCTCTCTTTCCAGGATAGATCCTGGCCTGGGCTCAAGGCTTGGCTCAGAGTTGCCCCAGGCTCACCCCTGCTTAGGAAGACCAAGGAGGCAGCACCTCCAATTAGCACATGGCAGTTCAGCTGCTGGGGCCCAAGGGTGACTCGGGGCAGTCCCTGTGGAGGAGCCGGCTTCCCAGGCAACGTGTGAGGCACGCAGCCACAGTCATTTCCCAAGATCCTACCTGTGCCAGGCAGCATCAGTGTGGCCACCCGTCCCTTCCACATGTTGCACTCATGGGAACATCCTATTTCCCTTGGATAAAATGTCTGGGTTGGGAGGGAGGTGCTTGACTTTCAGCCTGTGGTCTAAGTCCTCCCACCCTTTCCAGTTAAAGGGCCAGTCCCTAGCTGGGCCTACAAGGCTGCAATGCCCCAGCCCCACCCACCCGGCCGGCTTCTCTCCTCCTCTCTCCATCCTGCACTCTCGCACTCTCTCTCCTGCAGTGGAGCTCCACGCAGCCTCCCCGCTGAGCTAGTGCTCACTCACATCTCCATACCTCACCAGGATAGCTTTCTGCCTGGGCTGGTCCTGGGCCAGTGCCTCCAACGCTGTGAGACCTGGGTCTGGAGCATCGCCTCCATCAGGAGCCCGCGTCTGCTGACCCTCCGTCCTGAATCAGAACCCGCCAATTTGAATGGCAAGCACTCCTGGCCCACCTCCTTCCTAGCAGCACAGAGCAATTTGGAACCGCCTCCTTGGCTGTGGAACAAGAAGGCTTACACAGAATTGCTGGGCATGTGCACTGGGGATTGCAGAGTCAGATTGCCTGGGTTTATGTCTTTCTCCTGTGGGTCCAGGATGGGTTATTTAGCCTTTTCCTGCTTTAATGTCCTCATCTGTAAAATGAGGATAATGACATACCTGCTGCTCACAGTTGCCGTGAGGACTCCATGTGGCCCTTACCGCTCCAGGCCTTCATACTCAGCTCAGGCGTCTGCCTTCCTCACATCTTCTCAACTGCATTTCCAGGATGTAGTACAGTGCTTGGCACATCGCAAGCCTTCAGTATATGTCCATTGAATGAAGCCCATAGTCCTTCAACATCATTCTGGTTCTTAATGATCCCTCTAAACCGATCTAAATGGATTAATGTCAGCAGCAGCGGAATTGATATGGCCTGATGCAGCATCCCTCAGGAGCCTTGTAGGCATCTCAAGACTGGCCACACCCCCAAATATGAGTGGGCTCTGGTGTGGTGACTTGGAAACAGGACTGTTCGAGCTCCGTATCTTGCCAGCATTGAGCTCTTCTCTGTTGAAGAGCTCTGCAGAACTGTGGAACATGATGCAGTCTCTATAACTTGTCCGGGGAGACCTGGGAGAAGGTGCTGCTTTTAGAAACATCCAACCCAGCCACGGGATCCCCTGACGCAGAAAAGCAGCGGGTGCCATCTTGGTGTGTTCTCTCTCCGCTGACTCCTCTCTCTTGCCTCCCTCCATCCCTTTTCTAGCTACTATGCTGTCCTGTACCCCATGGTGTACCCCATGAAGATCACAGGGAACCGGGCCGTGATGGCACTCGCCTACATCTGGCTTCACTCGCTCATCGGCTGCCTGCCGCCCCTGTTTGGTTGGTCGTCGGTGGAGTTTGACGAGTTCAAGTGGATGTGTGTGGCTGCCTGGCACCGGGAGCCTGGCTACACAGCCTTCTGGCAGATCTGGTGTGCCCTCTTCCCCTTTCTGGTCATGTTGGTGTGCTATGGCTTCATCTTCCGCGTGGCCAGGGTCAAGGCACGCAAAGTGCACTGCGGCACAGTCATCGTGGAGGAGGATGCCCAGAGGACCGGGAGGAAGAACTCCAGCACCTCCACCTCCTCTTCAGGCAGTAGGAGGAACGCCTTTCAGGGTGTGGTCTACTCAGCCAACCAGTGCAAAGCCCTCATCACCATCCTGGTGGTCCTCGGTGCCTTCATGGTCACCTGGGGCCCCTACATGATTGTCATTGCCTCTGAGGCCCTCTGGGGGAAGAGCTCCGTCTCTCCAAACCTGGAGACTTGGGCCACATGGCTGTCCTTTGCCAGCGCTGTCTGCCACCCCCTGATCTATGGACTCTGGAACAAGACAGTTCGCAAAGAACTACTGGGCATGTGCTTTGGGGACCGGTATTATCGGGAGCCGTTTGTGCAACGACAGAGGACTTCCAGGCTCTTCAGCATTTCCAACAGGATCACAGGTAACTTGGGCGTTATTCGGAAAGCCCCTCAGAGGCAGATGAAATCTGTGGTCCTCTCAGCCACTCTGGCCTGTTGGTGGGTGAGTTCTCAGGCCGACCGTGTCCATAAGGCTCAAAGCACAGATTTCTTTGAGGAAGAAACATTCCAGAGGCTCCATTGTGATTCTCAGGCAGCTTCCCATTACTCAGCAGCTCATGGCCATGCTGATGAGGCCAGCAGAGCTCCTTGGTGCCCTGGTATGCATCCTGAAAGAATCAGGCAGGGACACCACGGTCCAGAAATCTGCGTTCTGAAACCCCAGCCATGGCCCTCTGGTCTCCCAAGTATATATAGTTAGTTCTCTTTTTTTTTTTTTTTTTTTTCTAAGACAGGGTCTTGCTCTGTCACCCAGGCTGGATTGCAGTGGCGCCATCTCCATTCACTGCAACCTCCGCCTCCCTGATTCAAGTGATTGTTGTGCCTCAGCCTCCCAAGCAGCTGGGATTATAGGCATGCACCACCACACCCAACGACTTCTTATGTTTTTATTAGAGACGGGGTTTTACCATGTCGGCCAGGCTGGTCTCAAGCCCCTGACCTCAAGTGATCTGCCCGCGTTGGCCTCCCAAAGTGCTGGGATTACAGGCATGAGCCACGGTGCCCAGTGCAGAGTACAGTTACTTCTTTACTAGAGGAAAAAGAATCCAAGCATTGGACCAGGCCACCTTCTCCTCTTGGCACATCCACATCCTTCAGTGTTTCCTCTTGTCAGCGCTCCCTCTCCGCCTCAGCTGTGTTCTTCCTCCTCGACCATCCTCTTCCTCACAGATGAGTGGTTTCCTCCCTCAGATGGTCCCTGACAGTCCAGGGGGTGTCCCTGCCAAACCTCAGCCCCATTGAACATCATTGCCTTGTACGTGCGAGGCTGCTCCTGCCTCTGGTGACTGATGTGGTGTGCACAGGTTTTGGGACACAATCCCACCACCTTTGATGGGACCTGGGGAAATTAGTTAGGGGTTAGATTTTTTTGTTAAAATGTTTTATTTTGAAATAATTTTAGATTGACAGAAGACATGGAAAAACAATACAGAGAATCCCCGTACACCCAGCTTCCTCTAGTGTTACTGTCTTGCAAAACCCATAGCACAGTGATCAGCTCTCAAACGTTAACACTGGGGCAGTGCTGTTAACTACAGACTTGATTCAGGTTTCACCTGTTTCTTCATTAATGTCCTTTGTTTGTCCAAAGATCCAGCTCAGGATCCCATCTTGTCTGAATCAATCTTTGACAATCCTTTATTCTTCCCTTGTCTTTTATGACATTGACAGCTTTGTAGAGTACTTGTCAGGTATTCTGTAGCATGCCCCTTAATTTGTGCTCATCTGGTGCTTTCTCAAGATTAGAAAGAGGTTATTCATTTTTGGCAAGAATGCCGCAGGGGTGATGTGCCCTTCCTGTACATCATAGCAGGAGACACATATGCCAATATGCCTTATTGCTAGTTGTCTTACCCTTGATCTCTCGGTTAAGGTGGCGCCTGTCGGCTTTCTCCGCAGTAAAGCCTCTGATTTTCCCAGTGTAATTAGTAATTGCAACTGAGGAAGTACTTTAAGATGATGCATTATTCAGGTTTTTGTGCTGGTAAGACAAAAAAAGAAGAAAAAAAGATGATGCAAATGCCCTGTTTCCTCTTTGGCCCTCTCCCACTGATTTAGGACATGTTTGTGGATCTTGCCTCTAGCGGTTTTTACTGTGTAGTTTTGAGGTCAAGTAGCTGGATTTAGGGCCAAGTTGAAGGGAGACCATCACCTGGCCATGCCACTGGAGGAGAGATTTTGAGGACATTCAGCTCAGAATGCAGTTCTCGTCTCTTGCCAGATGACTTTGGGCAACTCTTCAAACCACTCTAGTTAATTTTTCCTCTTCATGAAATAGAGAGGTCCTCTACTCTTCCTCTCAAGAGGGTGAAAGAAATAATGACTCCTAATTATGAACACCAATGGCAATGATGACAGGAGATCCTTTCCATGTGGCGATGAGACACAGCAGCATCACTAATTTATTTCATGGGCTGATGGAGTTTTATTTTCCAGAGAGGAAGGAAGTCTGGGACTTCTAACCATAGGAGGAAATAAATTTCTCTGTACCTCAGTATTTTAACCGCTGAAATGCCCACCCCTGCCAGTTGCAAGCCCTCATTTTCACATGTATGGTCCTGGAGCACATTCAATATTGGGCTTCATTTCATTCATTAATATATTAGCCCAGATTTTGTAAAATCACTTGTCTTCTAGACAAAAAATATTAGATGTTTTCTACATTAACGGAGTTAAAATGAGGAAGGGAAAAAAGGAGGACAGAAAATGGAGCAGGAAAGGGTTCGTAGAACAAAAACACCTGCTTTTTGGGCCAGAATTTTCCATGCAAGTCACTTGCGAGTGTCCTAGAAGAGCTGGTGAAGCTGTGAGCACAGGCGGAAAACACCAGCTGTGGTTGGTTTGGCACGTCCCAGGCAGCTGGCAGTCTCATCCTCATTTAGGGAAAGCAGGCTTGTGGGATGCTTTGGGGTTGAAGAGCTTGTGGGATGGGTGCTGAGTCGTTGGCCTTTCCAAGGAATGGGAGCTGGGGTGGGGGTGGGGGATGGTGCCTTTTGTTTTTTTCTGAAGGTCCTGATCCCAGGAGGAGGCGACAGCATCAGTAAGAGTCTGAGAACCAAAGCAGAATGTGGTGCCCCAGCCCAGCTGCTCACCCTGTGCTGTCCATGGCTTTCTGACTGCAGGAGAGAGCCCTGGCCCCTGCCTCATGTCCCTGGTCCCTCTGTCTGAGCCAGGGCTGACCAGACCCTCTATGGGCAAGGCTTTGATCTGTAGCAGATTCTGAAACCCTAATCACATCCCCTGCCACGTGCTTACCTTAGTTTTAACAAGAGGCACGAAGGCTGATCTGATCTGTCTCAAAGCCAGCGGAAAAACAGCTTGGAGGCGTTTTCTTGGTTCTGTTCCTCTCAGTTTGTATGGGCACTTGGAAAGGTTTAACCAAAGAAATCAGTAAATGGAATAAGCTTTCCTAAAAGCAGTGCATATGAGCAAAGGCGGAAGAAGATTCCCACACGTTTCTGGAGCTTCCCAGCTGACTTGGATGTCAGGAGTCTCATGGGCACTTGACAGTGTGTCCTTTATATCTAGCAGATTTCAGCCAAAATCAGTGGTTCTGGTTCTCTCATTCTCAGAACGAAGAAGTACAACATCTCAGGCTTTCCCTGGGTGCCAAATTTCACTGGGCCACCAAATATCTTCTGATTGTGAGGTCTCCTTAGCCAATTCCCAGAGGGAAGGTCACTTAGGAATTTAGTTATCTGGACTTCCTGGAGGTTGCCATGCAGCGCCACCATGTGGCAGATAGGTCAGCCCTGTGTGGACATCGCTAAATGCTAAATGCTACCATGTGGTCTTAGGATGCTAAAGCACCAATCCAGAGCTGACTGATGGCTGCTGACTATGGGAGCCAAGAAGGGGCTTCAGGAGAAAGCACAGGCAGCCCCTCCACTTGCCCTTCCACTGGCAGACCCTGAACCTTCACTCAGCCAGTGCTGGAGACCCTGAGCACCACCCCTCTCCCCAGCTAGGGAAGATGACCCGGGCAGTGTCGGGGGGCACCCCGTCCAAACACCGCCCTTGTAAGACCCTTGATGCCCCTGTCACTGGGCATAGAGCCTTTCACATTATCTCCTACGAAGGACACTGACTCAAGAGGGGAAAACGCCTCGCTCCAGGTCCTTTCTCAGGAGGGCCTGGCTCCAGGGTGGGGAGGGTGACCCCAGAGCCTTTGGATTTATTCCCTTGCCTTCCTAAGTTTCTTTGCTGGTGGCCCCTAGAGGTCTTCTGGTTACCTCAGAGTATCTGCAAATTCAATTCATCTCAGAATCGTGCCCCTGTTCTTTCAGCTTCTCAGAGCACTGTGTCTTTTCCTACCGCATGCCTCTGGAGAGCCACAAACCTGATCCCCCAAGCCTGTGCCTTTGTGCTTTTTTTTTTTTGAGGGGTTGGATTGGGCTCAGCCCAGTAAATATATTGTTTCATGTGAACGATCTCAGGGTAATTGTCTCCACCCTCTGCTGGTAAATGCTGCATAAACACAGAGGAGAGGGATGCCACCTGGCTGCCCTGTTTCCAGACCTTTAGCTGAGCCACACTGGCCTGGCTCAGACCATGCCTCCCAGGGGTGCAGACCAAGACATGTTCCTGGCTTTCACCGCAGCCTCAGAGATGGTGTCCAAAACCCACTGCGGCCTCAGCCATCCCAGCTGGCCGGGAATGCCTCACAGGCTCCTCTCCCTAAGCCAGGCCTCCTGTTGAACAGTCGTGTTCCCAGGCTGAGACCATGGTGGGATGGTCATGTGCAGGGGAGAGATTTGGGGTCTTTCTGGTCCCAGCTCCCTACACCAACCCCCAGTTGAGGGGAAGGCCCCTTGCAAAAGCAGGATTCCCAAAAGCAGCCAGAGGGAAGTTCTGAGAGAAGCCTGCTGTGGCCGCCCCTCCCTCCCACACCATGTCCTCCTTGGCTCCAGGGAAGAAAGGAGAAAGTGCATTCTATTGCCTTGTAACCTCTGAAGAGTTAGGGTAGAATGAAGGAATGGGGCCACCTCCTGTCTGTGAGTGCATCATAAAATACAAGAGTGTCCTTTATGGCAGATCACAAAATCTGCCCAGCAGTAGACCTTCATGAGATCTGAGGAATGTGATTTCTTGTGCTTTATTTTTAATTCCTAAGAGCATTTTGTTATCTCCACGTTCCCTTTTCCATAGCCTGCAGCTCTTGTTTTAATGGATTCTTTATTTTCCTAACATTCTGAGGATGCCTCATTGTAATATGTTTTGCTTTCTTAAGCTCCCTGCATTGAATCCTCTGAAGTCCATTTTTCTTTTCCTTTTTCTCACTCTTTCTTTCTCACTCTCTCTTTTTTTTTAGATAAAGTCTTGCCCTGTTGCCAGGCTGGAGTGCAGTGGCACAATCTCTGCTCACTGAAACCTCCGCCTCCTTGGTTCAGGCGATTCTCCTGCCTCAGCCTCCCGAGTAGCTGGGACGACAGGTGCATGCCACCACTCCCAGCTAATTTTTGTTCTTTTAGTGGAGACGGTGTTTTACCATGTTGGCCAGGATGGTCTCAATCTCCTGACCTCAGGATCCACACGCCTCAGCCTCCCAAAGTGCTGTGACTATAGGCCTGAGCCACCATGCCCAGCCCCATCTGTCTTTCACGCTTGTACTTTTCCTTAAATGTCTAGTGATTCTTGGGCACCCCTTCACCTCTAATAACGAGGCCCTAGAAAGCCACAGGAAGCCCTGGGCCGTGGGGTGCAGGCAGGCTTCCTGACTGTGGTGGGTCTGGCAGGGCTGTTTCACAGGCACCGGGATCTCAGTGCTGCTCAGCTTTTCTCTGGGCTTGGTGGATTTTCCCAGGAAAGAGTTCTCCAGACTCCAGCCCAGGTTAAGTGGGACCAGGGTCCAGGGGCCCACTATTTAATAGGGAAATTTCCACAATTCCCTCAGTTTTTAGTGTGTCACTTCTGCTGCGGCTGTGCCCGGGGCTCACTCTCTCCTCTGCCCTCAACAATGGGGTCTGGCACCCAAAGGCCAGCGTGGGGAAGAGCAGTGGCAGGGCCAGCTGCTTCTTGTGGAGACTTTCTCTCCTGGCCCACTGCCCCCTCACCCGTTCCTGAGCTTTCAGAGCCTGGTGAAGCCTCTGCCTCGTCCCAGACCTCCCTGTCGCCAACCTCAGTTCTCTATTCCAGGTCAGCTCACCGCTCTCACCCGTCTGCTTTCCAGCTTACAAAAATTCTCCCCTTCTTTTGGAGTGTAAGCCTCTTACAGAATCCCTCTTTGGTAATTCAAGCAGGATATCAGGAGGTCAGTGTGGGGTGAACCGTCCATCTTTAACAGGGAGATCTTCTCACCTCGCGTTTTCCCTCCCGCCTGCCTTGGTGTTTGGTTTTGTCTTTTTCTTTTTTTGATTTTGCTCCCTGGCCCTTTGTCATCGCCTTGGTGGTGGTTGACGTTGTCAGAGAGCTTCCCCTTTGGGGGAACCCAGTGAGTGCTGCTGACATAGGGGGACAGAAAAAGGGGCGAGCTGGGAGGGTGTGGCTAAGGGCTCCTATCTTTCAGGGAGTGGAGAGTGAGTTTTGCAAGGGAGATGGGTCTGTGGGGAAACCGAGGCTTGGCCCCTCTTTGCAGGGTGTGATTGTGTTGTCAATGCCAATTTTGCCTTTCAGACCTGGGCCTGTCCCCACACCTCACGGCACTCATGGCAGGCGGTCAGCCCTTGGGACACAGCAGCAGCACGGGGGACACCGGCTTCAGCTGCTCCCAGGACTCAGGTAACCCATGTGCTTTTTCAGCCTCTCGCCTGTCGCTGGCGGAGGGGCATTTCCCACAGGGGGTGGGGGTGGGGGGTGAGAAGTGGGTTTCCAGTCCTGGCTTTGACTTTTCAGCTTTCCTGTGTCTCGGCTTCCTCCTCTACAAAATGGGGCTCTCAGTTCTTGTTCTCTCTGCCGCACGGTGTTATTGGGGGGTTGAAAGTGAATGAAAGCCCTTGCAAAGTTAAAACGAGAAATGACTGTGATGATAACCACAGCCCAGATGGGCCCTGGAGTCGGCCTGCCGCATCTTCAGTCTCCAGTCGGCTTTTCACGAGCTGTGTTATCTCAAGCAAGTTGCATGATCTCCTCCTAAACCCTCAACTCTCCCCATCTGCAAAATGGGGGTACTAATCCCCATCACAGGGCAGCTGTGAGAATTGAGAGACCTAATGAATGTGAAGCACTCATCTTGTTCTTGGCACAGAGGGGGCTCTCCCCGTTGCCTTGTCGCCTCACTCCGTGTCCGTGTCCGTGTCCGTGTCTGTTGGCATGAAACTCAGTCTCCTGTAGGAACGCATCTCCACCACAAATCCTGCGGGGCACAAGCCCAGGGCTGCTCCTTGTCTGAGCAGTCAGCTTCCAAGCATTAGAGGCATGGTGCCAGGAGGTGGGGAGGTGGGGAAGTGGAGTGGAGAGGGAGGTGGGGAGGTGGGGAGGTGAAGTGGTGAGGGAGGTGGGGAGGTGGAAAGGGGGAGATGGGGAGGTGGGGATGAGGTGGGGAGGTGGCGGGGTGGGCAGATAAAGAGGTGGGGAGGTGGGGAGGTGGGGAAGTGGGGTGGCAGGGGAGGCGGGGAGCCAAGGATACTGCATCCTGTGCAGGAGAGCGTGCTGGAGGCAGGGGCTCCTGGGCAGAGGCGGGGACCACCTCTCCGTCAGTCAGTCAGTCACACGCTGGGCTCCACATTGCAGAGGAAGAGCCAGGGCTCTTGCCCACACCTGCTGCCCATCTCAGGCTGGCTGTGGGTGCACTGGGGCCTGGAGGGAGTGCTGCTGAAGCCGGGAGCACAAAGCCACAAGCCTGGCAGGGATTTAAGGAGAGGAAAGTCTCTGTCACTGCCCAGGCTGCTTCCCCGTTCCCAGACAACTAAAGGGATCCAGAGGTGCTGCGACATTCATTCATTCAGCACACAGTTGCCACGTCCCTGCCTTGGCCAGACCCTGTGCCAGGTGCTGGGGACACAGTGGTGAACTGCCACTGTTGTGCAGGATTCAGTTCATAAAAGATTGAACTGTAAAGTATATAAAGATTGTGAAGTATACCATACAATTCTCGTTGAATGGTATACTTTAAATGAGTCAGTTGCATGGCGTGCGAATTACATCTCTATAAAACAATTTTTGAAAGACAGTGAACGTGTGGAGAGCTGTGAAAGGGGAAGCCAGAGTGGTGGGGAAACCTGTGGACGCTATGGGTAGGGGAGTTAGAGAGGCTGCTCTGAGCAGGTCATGTTGAAAGCTGAAGCAAATGTGGGAGGTGCCCCGGGGCAAGGAGTGAGGGGATAGCATTGCAGGCAGAAGAAAGAGCATGGGCTGGGAGCAGTGGCTCAGGCCTATAATCCCAGTACTTTGGGAGGCTGAGGTGGTCGGATCGCCTGAGGTGAAGAGTTCGAGACTAGCCTGACCAACGTGGTGAAACCCCCGTCTCTACTAAAAATACAGAATTAGCCCGGTGTAGTGGCGCTTGCCTGTAATCTCAGCTACCCAGGAGGCTGAGGCAGGAGAATTGCTTGAACCCGGGAGGCAGAGGTTGTAGTAAGCTGAGATTGTGCTATTACATTCCAGCCTAGGCAACAAGGGTGAAATTCAGAAAAGAAAGAGAGAGAGAGGGAAGGAAGGAAGGGAAGGAAGGGAGGAAGGAAGGAAGGAGGGAGGAAGGAAAGAAGGAGGATGGAAGGGAGGAAGGAAAGGACGGGAAGGAAGGAAGGAGGATGGAAGGAAGGAAAGGAAGGGAAGGAAGGAGGGAGGGAAGAAGGAAGGGAAGGGAATGAAGGAAAGAGGGAGGGAAGAAGGGATGGAGGGAGGAGGGAGGGAGGAAGGAAGGAAGGAGGGAGGGAGGAAGGAAGGAATGAGGGAGGAGGGAGGGAGGAAGGAAGGAAGGGAGGGAGGAGGGAGGGAGGAAGGAAGGGAGGGAGGGAGGGAGGGAGCCAGCGAAAGAGCAAGAGAGCACGCAAGAGAGAGCAGGCATGGGCTTTGGGGCCCACAGACCTGGTGTGAGTCTCAGCCCTGCCCTTTGTTCATGGTGTCCTTATCAGGCATGAAGGTCATCGATGTAGCCCCTGCTGTGTGCAGGCACTGTGCTAGATGGTTACATGTCTCAACTCAAAATCCCCACAACTCCGGGTTTACAGACATGGAAAGATACTGAGGCATTAAATAACCTGCCAGTGATCCTAGGCCTGTCCAACCCTAGCCTGTGTGTTTCACCACTGTATTCTACCTCCCAAGGGACTGTTTCTCCTGTCTGTCGGGTAATCACACCTCTGCAAGGTGCTCTGAAACAGCATCTGAAGGGCTCCAGGCTTCCCTTTCTTCCTCATTTTCTGAGCTTCAAGGCCTTGATGGATTGAAAGCTGGAAGCTAAGAACAGGGCTGGATCTGACACTGGTCCTGGGGTCTGGGCAGGGTACTGTTGAGTGATGAGTCCCACCTCAGCTCTTCCTTCCCTCCCTTCCCTCTGCCCCATCTTCTTCCCTCTGCCTGCTCTGCCCACCTATCTCTAGTAGGACTTCCCTGACCTTCTGCCTTTATTTCACCACTTTTTAGGGGTATATTTGTCAATTTTTTGATCCCCAAAGAACTCTACATTTTGGAGCTTTAAATGTTTATTTAGTACACCATATTTTAACTATGGTGATAGAAATTCAGAGTAAGAAGAATCACTCAGAATATAAATTTCCTTTTAATAGGCCCCTCTCCTCGACTCCACCCTTCTCCCCACATCCCTTCCGTGCTGGGCTGGCAGATGCCACGCTTCTGGGTCTGGTCATTGTGGCACATAGCCCCCTACTTCACATAAGTTGGCTGCATTTGTGTGTGTGTGTGTGTGTGGCTGAAGCAGCCTCACTGGCTATCTGCAAACTCCCTGCAATAGGGTGGCAGGGGAGCGTTTCTTGGGCAAATGCGGCGGGGCAGTCAGCTGTGCTTGATTATGGGTTTGGATGAATGGGAGGAAGGGGTGCTGAGAGGGGGGCAGAGGCCAGGAAGACTCTGGACTGTAGGTATATATGCGGTCTGCCTGTTGTTCTAGGGACAGATGTGATGCTGCTTGAGGACTACACGTCTGATGACAGCCCTCCCTCTCATTGCACTTGCCCACCCAAGAGAAGGAGCTCGGTGACATTTGAGGATGAAGTGGAACAAATCAAAGGTTGGTTTCTGTGACTGCTTCAAGAAAACATAGGGAAACCAAAAGGATCTTAGGACAATTCCTTGGCTCTCGCTGGCCCCCAGCATGGAACATACCAGGGCTCCATCCCTTTGCCCACTGCCTGGTTACTCTCAGCCCTGCTCGTCTCACCTGAGTCCTTAGGCACCCAGCTCTCAGAGCAAGCAGCATGAAAGGCTGGGCACACGATGGCTGTCAGGCTACACACACACACACACACACACGTGTTCACACAGCCCAGATCCTGGATGAGGTGTGGTTATAACTGAACCTGCTCTCCCTGAGCCTCAGTTCCCTCCTGTGGAAAATGAGATAATGGCCCAGTGAGTGTATCTGCTTTCCTGGAGGCTGAAGCTGCCATCTTCCTTGTCCATTGCTCCTAAGGCGGTGATGGCCCTTGGGTCCTGTGAGGAGAATGAGCTCTGCCGCAGCCCAGTCCATACATTTCCCTTCCCCATCTCTTTCCCACTCACCCCCAGCACTGTTGTTTACTCTGGAACTTGGAATTCATTTTCCATCCAGAAATGCTGATTAGGAGAGTGACAAGAGCCATCCAGACCCAGCATGACTGGCTGTGGATGTGGTGGAGGCCAGGGGCTGTATGACGTCAGGAGGCTCTTCAGAAATGTTGAAAATGGAAATAAATAGGGGCTCCGTCCGAGTTTTAGGTTCGAGATTAATCCCATCTCTTCTCCACACCCCTCCCTGAGTTCAGAATGATGGAGAGGTCGTCACAGAGGTCAGAGTGGATAATAGATCATTCGCTTCACTGGCAAAGCAGATTCTAGAACAGAGCTTGGGCCAGCAGCCTCATGGGCTTTGTAATATATTGCCCTTCTATAGGAAAAAATGAACTGAATGCGCCTCAATCCCCCAACCCATGTAGGGCCACACTTGCCCATCACTCCTGCTTTGTGGGCAAGGAAGGACCCCAACAGCACCCTCCCAGCAGGGACGCCTGCCATGAGCGAGTGGCAGGGCAGAGAGCAGCCGGAGGTCCCTCCATCTTTCCATCTTGGAAAGTGGGATACAGGTTGCCTACTCTCCAGAAAATGTGAGGAGGAGAGGATACATTGTTCTGCCAAAACATCCAGAAGAAATAGGCAGTGAGTTAATAACAGGGCACAGGGTGTGAAACTGGAGGGCCCTCCCTCTCCCCCTTCTGTTCATGTTAGTTTCAGGGCTCCTAATCCTGGGAGGGGACTTGAACCTGTAATGTCACGTCTAACCTTGAGGTTCTGCATGAGGAATCTCTGAGCGAATATGGAGAGGAGAGAGATGACATTAGGGCTTGTGGAAGCCTATGGACATAGATATTACACTGCTTCAGGGAGCTCAAAGGCCAGAATACGCTTTCAAAGATGTGAAAATATTGATTAGCGTTAGTAGAAAGTATTTATCAAGTCTTTACCATGGGCCAGACCTAGGCCAAACATGTTAGAATTATCTCCATTAGTTATCACAGTAACCCTATGGAGTAAGAGCTGTCTTATTATCTTCTCTTTACAGATGAGGAAATTGAGGCTAGATTAAATATTTTTTCCAAGGTTGCCCAGGTAGGAAGTCAGGGAGTCAAAGCTTTTGGCCTAGGAATCGAACTTTGAAACCCACGCCCTCACCTGCGGTTTGCCTCCCTCCCTGGGGTGGTGGAGCAGCAGCAGGCTTGTCCCCAAGGTAGTCCCCAGGCCTGGCTCCTCAGCTTTCTTTTCTTCCTTCTCCCTCAGAAACTGCCAAGAACTCGGTTCTTCATGTGAAAGCTGAGGTACACAAGTCGCTGGACAGTTACGCAACCAGCTTGGCCAAAGCCATTGAGGCTGAAGCCAAAATCAACTTATTTGGGGAGGAGGCTTTGCCAGGGGTCTTGCTCACAGCACGGACTGTCCCAGGGGCTGGCTTTGGGGGCCGCCGAGGCAGCAGAACTCTTGCGAGTCAGAGGCTGCAGCTGCAGAGCATCGAAGAAGGGGATGTTTTAGCCGCTGAGCAGAGATGAAGGCCTGGGGTGCCCTGGGGCTGCAGCCCGAGAAGCCGGCCTGAGGAGGAGTTCCCATCACCGTCTGTGCCGTGGCCTTGGGAGCATGTCACTGTGTACAGCTGGCCACACACAGGGAAGGAGCAACATCTGGTGTGCAGCCACCAGGACAAGGACTGAAAATAACGTCTACCATCCAAGCTTCAGCATTTCCGGAGACCACATGTGAGCTTCTTTTAGGTCCCAGTGATGGGACCAGAGCATCTAAAGCAAAAAAAAAAAACCGTATAGAGATGTGGCTGTGGCTCTTTGGCAGGTGGGCCACGGGAGGACCAGAGTCGAAGGGCTTGGAAGGAGATCCTCACATGCATCATTTCCTCTTCTTCACACCTGTGTGCTGGGAGTCCAGCCGTGCACTGTGCCAGAGCCCTCAGGAGAACCCTCTCAGTGTACTGTGGAGGATGGCACAATGCTTCTTCCTAATGACACGCGACCGTCCTGGTGCTTCTGCATGGTTGATGCAGGCAGTGTGGGACCCTGAGTTCTAGACCGACTGGTCCCCAGAGAGCACCCAGGAGCAGAATGCTTCAGCGCAGCCCTCAGCGGCGCCACCTGCTGGTGCTGGTAGGGGCAGCCACAGGCCTCTTGAGGACGGGCCCACCCTGCCCACTTCCCTACTGACAAGTTCTTTTGTATTTCAAAAGGGAGAAACCACTATAAAAGACAGGAGGAAGGGCAGATACTAGGTGTTTTGTTTCCAGAATTTAAAAAAAAATCCATTTAAGATGCACAACTGTTTTACCAGGACTGCATGGGACTAGTGAAAAGCACAGCCAGGAAGTAGAGAAACTGTTATTTGTTTACATGGGAAAGCCTAATTAAGTAGACTCTATGTGTGATGTGTGAGTGACCGATGAAAATACAGCTGGCCTCGGTTCCTCAGGGCACACTCCTGAAAGCAACAGTTACTATTATTACAAGCCTGGCATAAAATAAGATAGACGCAGCCCTGGACTCAGAGCCAGGAACCCGGGTGATTGGCCCATCTCTGTCTTTGTGTACGCTTGTCATTTGGGACATCCTGTCACATCTCTAGGTTCTCTGTAAAGTGGGAAAAAGGGGTGGGGAGTTGGTTTGGTCTCCAAGATCATTTCCAGTTCTGACCTTTGGTGGTGTCTGGATTTGTAAAGCAGAGATAGAAAAAACACAAAAGCAGACCCACGGACGGAGCTGTGTATAACTCTGGAATGCGGTTGCTCATGTACATGTGACGTGCGGCCAGATCGGGGTTCTGTGGCCTTGTCTGCCCTGCCCATTAGAGCACAGTCTGGATAGAACGCCAGCCACCAAGACTGCGTGAGGGGCAGGGTCCCCACCTCAGAAGGGGAAGCACAGGCATGTGATGATGGGGATGGTTAGACCTCTCTTCTCCTCCCTTTGAGTTGGAACAGCAGTTGACGTTTGGTACTGGAGTCATTGCTGTGATGACTTGGGAAGCCACTGGATCTCCTCTTGCATCCGCCCTTCAGCCTGCATGAAAAAGTAAGTTCAGGACTTCTCTGCTTTGGTTGGCAGAAGGTAGATTCCATGGAGATCTTGCTGGCTGCTAAGAGGCAGCTATTCCAGAAAGTGAATTACCCTTTCGGTGTTTTCTTGGGGCCTAGCTAGGTCCTGGTGAGGTAGTGTCTCTCTGTTGTCTGGCAGAAACCAATGGTTAGCTGGTCCCCTGGTCTGCAGTTTATGAACGACCTTTCATGAGGCTTGGAGTCTTGCTACCTGTGATGATTGAACTCAACTATTCCGGGTCACCTGGGTGCCAGGCGCTGGCCTAGCTTCTGGAAGGGAGTAGGAAGGTGCAGAGGGCAGGTTCACCTGTGCAGGGCAGATACTCCGCTTCCATTACTGAATGGCATTGCTGAGTCTGCGTGTGCTTCACATTTTCCATATATATTCTCTGTATATATTTTTTTCTAGCACTTGTCTAGTTTCTGAAGGGACCATATTCCTGATCAGCTAGTGTACACAGAGGTGGAACAGGGCAGAGAGACCTTTATCTCTAGGATGGGTTGCTGGTTAGGTGTAGGCATACTTGAGTGCAGCCACTTGACTTTGAAACCCGAGGATGGGAGAATGCTCCCCTGACTGTACTAGATTGGGCTCCAGGGAAAGAACCCTCAGACAGCCTTCCACTCCCCCACTGACCCCACACTAGCTGGGATATAATAGAATTGAATCCAAATAAATCTAGAAATACTGCATTTCACAAAAGGATTCACTGTATTTCCCTTTTTAAAATATATTTTACTGAGGTCCAATTCATTTAGTTATCTACCAGACACCGCACATCCACTGTGTGCAAAGCACCCGGCTAGGCTCTGTAGGCAAAACCACTGAAGTGTGCACTCTGATTTAGGGAGCAGGACCTGGAGGATACCGATTCTAATAACTACCAAAGTCAAGTAGTGGTTATAGAAAGAAGTGTGGTTTCAGAGGGAGGTGGATATTTCCAACTACGGAGTTAGGGGTGGCTCCGTGAGGTAGGTGACTGAGCTAAGTCTTAGAGGATGTTTGGCAGCTACAATCATATTTTTCATATTCAGGAATTCAAATTTGCCTTTGTTCAGCTAGAGAGAGAAGGGGTGGGTGGGGGAGAAGGAAAGAGAATGTTCACACATTCTGAAGTCCCCGAGAGGCATTTTTGAGGATATCTGCCATTAAGTGCAGAAGGTCAAAGCCCCAAGTGCCCCCACTAAACCCTGGCTCATTAGCTGTACACTGCTGTGCAGTGGCACCCGCAGCCTTCCCGATGGGACCACATGCACAGCAGCACATGAAGCATTTTGCTACTTACTAGCTTCAACACCTCAGTCCTGTGTCTCCTGGTTTTGACATGACCACATTTAGAGCTGCTGCCCATCTCTGCTTCTTTCACTGAGATTTCTGCCTTACTGGGTCCCTGTGCTGTGCCACAGATATCAGGTTTTGGGTAGTTTTGACCCAGAAGGCAGTGGGAGTCCCACATTACAGAGCACACGCACAGCTCAGCACAGCCAAATCCCTGGCCAGAGGCACCAAGACTGAAGTTCAGGCCCTTAGACACTAGGTGGCAGCGGTGTGGCTGTGCAGAGCTAAGGATGAACCTGAGCGCTTTTTTGCCTCTGGCTGAACGCTCTTGTTTTGAATTCCTTTGCCCTCATCGTGTAGTCCACAGCCTTGGTGACCAAGGACCACCTGGCTGGCCTGCTTACATGCATGACCCCATCCAGGTTCACAGGTCTTGCCACTGAGTGATGTTAGATAGCTATCAATCACTGCTCCTGGAGAAGCAGAGTTGACGAGTGTAAGACAAGGGCCATCTGGTGCCCATGTTCCTCGATTCTCATTTGAGGAGCTACTATGTGGTCTTTCTGTAAACAAGTGAGCAACCAGTGAGACTAAATATTTGCAATAGACAGGCTAAGGAATTTGGGTTGAGACAGGAGAGGGAGGAAAAGTGCTTTGATACAATGACAGATTATTAGTCTGCTCAGATTTACGTATGTATTTTTCCATCCTGACAATATGTCTCTTAGATACCTGCAGATTAGACATGTCTCTGGATAAACCACAAGATACACTCACGACACATGTTCAGCCTTGAGCCCTGGCTGTGTCCTGTCTGGAACAGTGTGGCTATAAAGAGTGGGCAGTGAGCTGGCATGTGAGTGCCTACTGTGGGCCTGACCTGTTTGTTTGACGTTTGAGTGCCTGTGATGTGCTAGGTGTTGTGTTAGGTACTTCCAAATGCTTTCTCTCATTTCACTGCAGTGCAGATGTGACATAGTGGGGATGGTGAAGACATAGGTATGGTTAAGTCGTGAGTTCAGATCCTGCACTTCCACTTATTACCTGGGTGTTTTAAAGCAAGTCACGTGGTATTTCTGCTTGAGTTTCCTCATCTTTGAAGTTTTGTCATCTGTTTCTGTGTGGAGACACACAGAATAGAGGGAGGCTTCCGTCGCAGGGTGATTGTCTGGATTCTATGGGGAAATACTTGGAAAGCCTGCAGCACAATGCCTGGGGTGCATCTGAAGCTGAGCCACTGGTGTTTCTTCACAGTATCTCTGTGGGGAGGGTGTATTCTTGTTTTACAGGGATCTCTATAATGCAGTGAGAATCTTGAAAAGATTACAGTTATCCTAGATGGGAGGTGTTAAAGGTTGTTGCCATGGGAATTGTCATATTTGTTGCACAGCAAGGAAGGACTTTTGGGAAAGCAGGGACGTGGTGAGGAAGAGAAGGCAATAGAGAGGAGAGAGGAAAGGCTAAGTAGCATCTGGAACCTGAAAGGTCTAAGGGAGCCAAAACGAAATTTTCTATTAAAAATGTCTATGCCACTGGCCTGTTTGTACAAAAATAAAATCTAATTTGTCCTGAATGATCAAACCCCCAGGGCCTGGTGTAGCATTCCAAATCATAGCACAAATACAGCTTGACCTTCCTTACAGTCCAGAAGGGACATTCTCCCTGAGAAATGCCCTTGGCTGCTGAGGACATTCTCCCTGAGAAATGCCCTTGCTGCTCTGTTCTGTAGTGACAGAGTGAATGCCTGGCTGTGGCTCTTGGGTTCACAGAATCCCTAATCCTCCAAGCCCCTAAGAGGCAAGGCAGGGATGCTACTCACAATATATGCAGAACCCCAGATGGAGCCTGTGGGAGAGAGAGGAAATCAGCATCTTCACCCTAGGCAAAGGAGAAGGGTTGTGATCAGCCATATATGCCTGCAAGAAGGAGCAGAGCCATATTGTCCTTGTGAATTGGGAGAGGGGACACAGAATCCAAGGAAATTGAGGTCTCAAGCCAGAGTCAGAGCCAAACTCCAGGTCTTGGCCAAATGGCTGAGAAAAGCAAGGAGCCAGTCTTACAGGTCAAGGAAGATGAGGGATAGTTCAGAGTCATCAATATCCTAGAACAGGCCAGCAGGGCTTTATTAGGTAGGTAGAATTACTGTAAACCAAGGATCATGGGAGATATTAATATCTGCTGGCCAGATCAAAAAAATACTGAAAGCCCAAGAAAAGTGACTGGACTCACTGGAAAGTATCTAACAAATACTTTGGATTCTAAAGTATTTCCAGTACATTGAAGATTCCTTTGAAAATATCAAAGCACAAACTCAAATCTGCACAAGATTATAAAAAGCATAATTTTGGTCAATGTTTTTAGGAGAACGTATACACAAAGCTGTGTTCATTTCCCTCAGCAAGCATTTTCCTGGAAAATATTAATAGCTTAAGAATCAAATGCCACTTTTGTTTTTCCTTCTTTTACTAATGTGAAATACTACAAATCACAGGTGAGTCATCCCTCCCAGAGGAAGAGACAGTCTAGGGAGGATCACAGGCCTGGGCAGACAAGGCCACACCGAGACCACAAGGAACCTGCACGCTTAAGGGACGGAGTACCGTGCTGTGTTCTGATAATGGACCCCTGGAGCAGAAACGGTTAAAAACCAACCTTCGAAAACAACAAACCCAAAACTGAAATATATTTCACTTGAAGTCTTTGGATTTTTTTAAGATTAAAAAATGTTTAGGATTATTATAAATCAATATTTATAAACAAGCAAGTGTATTTAGAATTGTTTACCTGATTAAATGTTTTTGGTATGTGTATAGCTGTGGAAATGGTGAATTTGTACTTGGGGTCTGTGGACTTGAGTGCCTTTGCCTTTCTCCCGTTTTCTTCCATTGCCATTGGCAATAGGCAGCCATATCCCTACTGCTAACCTCCCTTCCCATGGGCTACATACAACGAGGGAGAATGAGCAGAAAGGGATGGATTGCTGCAGAATTGGTGGGGAAGTGCCCATATCAGTCACCTGGAAATACTCATCTATGCATTTTTCATCAGTTCCTCCAAGGCAATTAAATTTGGAGTACTGTTTAAATGACCTGCTTCTCACCCTGCCCAAGAAGTACTCTTAACCCAAGGTTTTTAAAGGAGCTATGCTGTATCTGTCTGCTCGTCTACAGATACATTCTCTATCCCATAATCAAAGTCAAAGAGAGCGAGAGGCAGATTATCATTATCACTGAGACTCAGAACCACCTCAGGGCATGAAACCCACCTTTTCCTGACCCCCTCACCTGTCACCACTGAAATTTCCTTTATATGAGCCGATGGTGGTCCTGGGGTCCAGTCTGTGAGCTTTCTGGGGTCCTCTGACATACACCCAATCTTGGAAGCAGCCAGCACTTGTGAATTCTGCCTCTGTAGATGATGTTTCTCTCTTTGTGCCTCCTGACGGCTTGTCTGGTTTGTCCTGCTTCTGAGCAATATACACCACCAAAATTCTGCAAAATCACTGTGGGTGGGGGACTCAGTTCATTTAACAAATACTTTTTAAAAAATAATTTTTTAGAGCAGTTTTAGATTCACAGCAAAACTGAGCAAAAAGTACAAAGTTCCCATAGCCCCTCCCTCCCCCATCAACATCCTGCACCAGAGCAGATGAATACAATTTTTATGACAGTTACTCCTTCCCCCCATTAAGTAAGTCCTTCAGTATCCGCTGTCCTGTCAATTTCTCAGCACCCAGCTATAGCACATCCCTCTTACTGTCTTATGGCTTACAGTCATCTTTTCAGTTACCCTGTATAACGGCCCATCAACCTTATGACTTTATCTTGTCCTAACATAGCCCCCGTGCCATAGGTAGGGCAAATATGACCAAGCCCGCTTTAGAGAGGGAACCCAGAGAAGTCAGGTGGCTTGAGAAAGGTACATAACTGAAAAACCAGAAACTAAGACCCTTACACTTCCCAGAAGTCATGAAGTGACCTTGGTTGGCTAAAGCTCTGATTTCTTGACCACTTACCATGTTTCCTAATGTGGATACATATGTGGCTTTGTCAAGCTGGATGCTGAAGTCCAGTAGAACCTACTGAGCTTATTGAGTAATAACCTACTGCAGTTATTTTTCCTCTATACGAAAAGCTAACCCATCTTCTCAGCAGCAGGTGTCTCTGGCTGTGGAGGAGAGATCTCTGTTCTCCATATGGGAGAGGGATGCCCTGCTTGGCTGCTGACTGACTACTCTGAGACCAGTTGTAGCTCAGCCAGAGAGATACTATATCTTACTCTCAGTATCTGACTGACTTTGTCCTTTCTCTCCAAGATAGATTCCTGAAACTAACAAGAACCTTTCAACTATCTGCTAATTGAACAAGAGATGTATTACTGCAACAAAAAAGGGCTGCTGTTACAGCACAAACAAACACTAAAAGCATCAACAGACAGGGGCCCAGGTTTGAGATGACCATGGCAAACCATCAGATTTGCATTTGCTCTGGCCTCTTTCAGCCATGATATATAGTCACCAGTGGTATGATATCCACTTCCAGAGTGTGATCAAAAGCTAGAGCTCAAGGCTGGTGCTGATGGTGCTTGATTGATAGATAAGCTGTCATATGATCCATAGCTCTGACCTTGACAATGCCATTTTCTTTCTTGTATCAGTGTTATAATTTTGGCAGCACTGAATGGCTGTTTCAAGATGGGCTCAATGATCAGTCTGGCGTGTAACTCAGTGTCTTCTCCAGCTGCTGACTGGCAAGGAGGTATAGTGAAGATAGGTACTGGCTGGACTACAGGTCATGGAGAAGTTGCTGGGGTAAGTTTCTGTCTTCACAAGTGAGACAGTTCCCAACAGCCCACTGAAGGGAAGCTCAAAGACTTTTCCCTCAAAAAGGGAGAAATGATGTGCCATCCCAGAAACCTACAATAGCAAATGCCGAGCGTGTGTTTGAGGGTGTGACAGTGAGTATGCCTTTGAAAGCATGGACCACGACACACAACACTGCCATGCCTGTGATTTTTGCCTCCAAGATACTATGAGGCAGCAAACTAACTGCCCTCACTCCCACCTGGCAGGTCTGGCTTCTGGAGGCAGCTTTGTATATCAAGAAAGTAGCAAAGAGAAGCCATGGACGTGTACTATGCTCATTTGGATGACAAGAGGAGGAGAGAAATCAGCATATAGAGAATAATTGGGTGTTGAAAAAGATTTTACTTATTTTGTGAATGGACTGAGGGGAAGATGCCAGCAGAATGAAAATTTAGTAGAAGCGACGGAGGATGACTGAAGGGTTAGGTCTGCAGGAGCAGTTTCAGGTCATAACCTACAGGATATGTAGGCTTAGGTATAGACGACTTGAATGGAGGTGGATACTAGAGTTAAGCATAAGAGTAGAGAGAGAGATCCAAGATGGCCAATTAACAACAGCTCAGGATTGTAGCTCTCAGTGAAAACGCAGAGAGCGAGTAGATGACGCACTTTCAGATGAATTTTTGTTGCCCACAGACTGGGAGATTCCCGGTGGAGGAGCCACACGGGTCGCCAGTGCAACTATTTTGCCAGTGCCCTGGCGCAGCGCTTCTCAGTGCAGAGTATACAGGACGGGGTGCTCTTTGGGTCGGGCTCGGTTGGTCCCATCCCCACAAGGAGAACAGCAATTGGAAGCGCTGAGGACTGAGAGTTTCACAGTAAGCACAGCTGAACCGGGAAGGTCCAGGTCTGTGGGGAAGGGGCGTCCGCCAAAGGAAAACTAAGAAACAGAAAAAACTGCATCACCAGGCGGAGAGATCCAAGATGGCCGATTAACAACGGCTCAGGATTGTAGCTCCCAGTGAAAGCACAGAGAGCGAGTGGATGCCGCAATTTCAGACGAATTTTTGTTGCCCACAAACCGGGAGATTCCCGGCGGAGGAGCCACACGGGTCACCAGTGCGACTCTTTTGGCCGGCGTGCTTCTCAGTGCGGAGTATACGCGACTGGGTGCCCTTTGAGTTGGGCTCGGCTGGTCCCATCCCCACAAGGAGAACAGCAATTGGAAGCCCTGAGGACTGAGAGTTTCACAGCCAGCACAGCTGAACCCGGGAAGGCCTAGCTCTGTGGGGAAGGGGCGTCCGCCAAAGGAAAACTAAGAAACAGAAAAACTTCATCACCAACAAGCCGGACGTCCACTCAGACCCAATCTGAAAGTCGGCAATTACAAAGATGAAAGGTGGATAAATCCACAAAAATGGGAAGAAACCAGTGCAAAAAGGCTGAGAACACCTGAAATCAGAATGCCTCTCTTCCTACAGGGGATCGCAGCTCCTCATCAGCAAGAGAACAAGGCATGACAGAGAATGAGTGCAATGAACTGACAGAATCAGGCTTCAGAAGGTGGATAAGAAGAAACTTCTGTGAGCTAAAAAAACATGTACTAACCCAATGCAAAGAAACTAAGAACCTTGAAAGAAGATTTAACGAAATGCTAATGAGAATGGACAACTTAGAGAGGAATATAAGTGAATTGATGGAGCTGAAAAACACGAGAACTTCATGAAGCACGCACAAGTTTCAACAGCCGAATTGACCAAGCAGAAGAAAGGATATCAGAGGTCGAAGATCAACTCAATGAAATAAAAC
>CAUYLG010078637.1:0-29622 GCA_963573385.1 Cacajao melanocephalus | reverse complement strand
TTGCTCACTCGCTGGAGTGTAATGGCAGGATCTTGCCTCACTGCAGCCTCCGCCTCCTGGGTTCAAGAGATTCTCCTGCCTTAGTTTCCTGAGTAGCTGGGGTTACAGGCGCACACCACTACGCCTGGCTAATTTTTGTGTTTTTAGTAGAGATAGGGTTTCACCATGTTGGCCAGGCTAGTCTCGAACTCCTGACCTCAGGTGATCCGCCCACCTCGGCTTCCCAAAGTGTTGGGATTACACGCATGAGCCGCTGCACCCCACCACATTATTCCTATTATCTTATGCAACCCTATGAAGTAGATTATTACCTTCATCTTATGAGGGAGGAAACTAAAACTCAGAGAGGCTTAGTACCTTGCCCAAAGTCACTCAATCAGTAACAGAGCCAGACTTTTGCCAACACCACTCTATTGAAATTACTCTTGTTAATATGGGGGTCTTTTCAATTACTCCACAATGGTAAATTCAATAAGCAATTTTCAGTCCTTATCTCTGTTGACCTATCAACAGCATTTGACAAGGCTGATCAATTCCTCCTCCTTAATATACTCTAAATACTTGCCTTTCAGGACATAAGACTATCTTGCTTTTTTCCCCAATATTACCAGAAACTTTGCATATGCTGAGCATTTATTCACTGACTTAATAAGTTTAAAATATATAAATGCAAAGATTGGCAAATATTTTGCCAAGGTTTATCCATAGGAAATCTAGATTAGAAATAATACTTGACTTTGAATAATTTCTTCAGGTATAGCTGTCAGAATCAATGAAGAAAGTAAGTAATCAAACCTATTTATCATCACAATCCAATTTTGCAGAATGTCAGCCAGCAAAACAATTCTAGAGACAATTAAACCTAGGTCTCCAGCTTAGGGGCCAGTAATATCCAGTAACTTCATAGTCAGTTCTCATTTGCTTCCCACTATTCTTGAGATGAATATTTTAGATTGGGTAAATATGATTACTTTCATCTTGAACCTACCCAGACCTTCAATATTGTCATTCTTGAGCCTGTCAATATCTCATAACTGGAAAGGAGATTAAGGGAAAAGAAGGTAAAAATTGAAGCAATATTCTTTCAGAACTCATCTGAGAAACTGTAAAGCTTAAGAAATTTTTAGCTATATTTTAAGAGAGACTATCATAGGACTTATGTCATTACTTCATAAGCTGAAATCATCCTAAGTGGAAAATAGGTAGATTCAGTGTCTTTCCTTTTGGCCGAGGAAATTATCAAACACTTAGAAATATCTGAAAAAAATCAATCAATTAATAACACATCAAATGGTACTCAGATGCAGTCACACAAACTTTTAAAGTTCAAACTCTTTCATTTGTAGCTTATCCCTTTGAAACTTGATTATGACAGGTCTTCTTTAATCGGTGACTTATTGCTCAATCATAAGAATCAAAAATAAATTTTGATTTTTGGAATGGCTTTCCATGATTTCTGTAGAAGAACATTTCTACTTTCCATGATTTTTCTCAAATTTAGGTTCAGTAACCACTTCTCATTTACAATAAATTTCCAAGAGCTGAACTTGTAAAAAGTCTCAGAAAACCTGCTGGTCATAGAATGACTTAACACCCATCATAAACAAAAGGCTCCTAACTTTGTCAAGCTATTCTAATAAATGATTTAGACATAATCACTTTTGGAGTGGCCCTAAAAGTACCCCACTAATTTTTATAAAGACTATTCTAGGTTATCAATTTGTAAGTTTTCTAAATACTATTCAAAAGTGTATAATTATCTTTCTACTTAATCGACTATTGTGTAAAGTATTGGATCAATATATCTATTCCTATGCCATCTAATAGGTTAGTCACTAGCCACGTGTAGCTCTTTAAATGTAAATTCATAAAAATTAAATAAAATAAAAACTCAATTCCTCTGCTTCCACTAGCCATATTTCAAGTACTGAATAGCAACACATGTCTTGTGGATAGCCCTATTGGACTGTGCCACTATTGAACATTCTGTTGAATGCAGAAAAGGACATCACAAAAGATCTACTACACAGTGTTATCTGAGACACATCAATCTAATATCCTGCATAAAGGCTAAATAGGGGGAGAGAGATTGTGATGGCAGATAGGAAGCAGGACTAACTTGCATCTCCTGCTTGGATGGACAGTGCAGTCTGTGGAGACTCACACCATAAACTTTTGCTCCAAGAACTACTGTGGGAACATACCAGCAAAGCCAAGAGACTCCACAGATCCTTTGAAAGAACTGGATCACTGCTGCAGGCTCCCTGAGATGCCAAAAAAACTGTGACTCTGCTTGCTTATTGGCAGGGAAGCTCGTGTTCTGTGGCAAATTCTCAGTCCTGGTCACTGACTGCCTGGAAATAGACTTGGTGCTGTTGAGGGTGGGGGTGCTCTGTAAGAGTGAATCTGGCCTTTAGGATTGTAGGCTGCATGGAAGTAAGGTGGGGCCTGTGACTGTTGTCTTTCCCCAGCTTCCCTGGTGACCTGTATGACTCAGCAGAGGTAGCCATAATCTCCCTGGGAATATAACTCCAATAGACTGAGAACCACACTTCCAATCACCCACAGCTGCTGCAGAAGCCCTGCCCAAAGAGAGGCTGAGCTCAGACACACCTATCCCTGCCCCCACCTGGTGGTTTTTCTCTACCTGCCCTGGTAGCTGAAGACAAAGATCATAATCTCTTGGGAGCTCTGTGGCCCTGTGCACTACCTGAGAAACCTGAGTACTTTACCAGCTGTCCCGAGGGCAAGTCTGCATCCTCCCCATGGGACCACAGCTGATGTACTCTTGAAAGTGCCACCTCTTGGCTGGGGGCCAATCAATGCAAAACCAGTGCACTAAACAAAAACACAACCAAGGACCTTCATAGTGTCCACTTCTCTCCCCTGCTACCTCCACCAGAGCAGGTGCTAGTATCCATGGCTGCAAGACCTGAAGATGGATCACATCACAGGACTCTTTGCAGATACTCCCCCGTACCAGTCAAGAGCCCGGAAGCTCTGCTGGGCAGCTAGACCCAGAAAAACAAAAACAATCACTGTAGTTCAGCTCTCAGGAAGCTCCATTTCTAGGGGGAAGGGGGAGAACACCACATCAAGGGAGCACCCAGTGGAAAAAAAGAATCTAAACAGCAGCCCTTGAATCCTACATCTTCCCTCTGACATAGTCTACCTAAATGAGAAGGAACCAGAAAAACAATTCTGGTAATAGGACAAAACAAAGTTCTTTAACACCTGTAAAAGATCATACCAGTTCACCAGCAATAAGTCCAAACCAAGGCAAAATCTCTGGATTGCCAGATAAAGAATTCAGCAGGTTAATTACTGAGCTAATCAAGGAGGCACCAGAGAAAGGTAAAGTCAAACTTAAATAAATAAAAAGCATGATACAGAATATGAAAGGAAAATTCTTCAATGAAATAGCATAAATAAAAAAAATCACAACTTCTGGAAATCAATGACACACTTAGAGTAATGCAAAATGCAGTAAGTCTCAGCAAGAAAATCAAATGAGCAGAGGAGAGAATTTCAGAGCTCAAACACAAGGCTTTCAAATTAACCCAGTCCAACAAAGACAAAGAAAAAAAAATTGTTAATGAACAAAGCCTCCAAGAAGTTTGGAACTATGTTAAATGTCCAAACCCAAGAATAACTGGTGCTCCCAAGGAAGAAGAGAAATCTAAAAGTTTAGAAAACATATCTGAGGGAATAATTGAGAAAAATTTTCCAAGTTGTGCTAGAGATCTAGACATCCAAATACAAGAAACTCAGAGAACACCTGGAAAATTCATCACAAAAAGATAATCACCTAGGTACAAAGTCATCAGGTTATCTAAAGTCAAGATGAAGGAAAGAATCTTAAGAGCTCAGAGGCAAAAGCATCAGGTAATCCTATAAAGGAAATCCTATCAGATTAAGGGCAAATTTCTCAGCAGAAACTCTGTAAGCTAGAAGGGATTGGGGTCCTATTCTTAGCCTCCTTAAGCAAAACAATTATCAGCCAGTAATTTTGTATCCAGCGAAACTCAGCTTAATAAATGAAGGAAAGATACAGCCTTTTCCAGACAAACAAATGCTGAACTAATTTGCCACTACAAAGTCAGCACTACAAGAACTAAGGAAGTTCTAAATCTTGAAACAAATCCTTGAAATACCCCAAAATAAAAACTCCTTAAAGCATAAATCTCACAGGACCTATATAACAATAACACAATGAAAAAAATACCAAACAAACAAGGTATTCAGGCAACAAATAGCATGATGAATAGAATAGTACCTCACATCTCAATACTAATATTGAATATAAATTGCTCCACTTAAAAGATGCAGAATACTGAACTTACAAAATACAGAATGGATAAGAATTAACCAAGTTTCTGCTGTCTTCAGGACACTTACATAACACTGAAGGACTCCCATAAACTTAAGGTAAAGGAGTGGAAAAAGATATTCCATGCAAATGGGACACCAGAAGTGAGCAGGAGTAGCTATTCTTACATCAGACAAAACAAACTTGAAAGCAGGAGTAGTTAAAAAAGACAAACGGGGCATTATAAAATGGTAAAAGGACTAGTCTAACAGGCAAATATCACAATCCTAAATATATATGCACCTAACACTGGAGGTCCCAAAGTTATAAAATAATTACTTATATTAGACCTAAGAAATGAGATAGATGGCAACATATAGTGGGGACTTTAATACTCTAAGGCATCACTAGACAGGTCATCAAGACAGAAAGTCAACAAAGGAACAATAAACTTAAACCATACCCTGCAACAAGTGTGCCTAACAGATATTTATAGGACATTCTACCCAACAACTGCAGAATATACTTTCTATTCATCAGCACATGGAACATTCTCCAAGATAGACCATATGACAGGCCATAAAACAAGTCTCATTAAATTAAAGAAAATCAAAATTCTATCAAGCACTTTCTCAGACCACAATGGAGTAAAATTGGAAATCAACTCCAAAAGAAACTCTCAAAACCATGCAAATGCATGGAGATTAAATAGCCTGTTCCTGAATGATCAACAATGAAATCAAGATGGCATTTAAAAATTCCTTGAACTGAACAATAATAGTGACACAACCTATCAAAGCCTCTGGGATACAGCAAAAGCAGTGCTAAGAGGAAAGTTCATAGCATTAAATGCCTACATCAAAAAGTCTGAAAGAGCACAAATAGATAATCTAAGATCACACCACATGGAATTGGAGAAACAAGAACAATCCAAACCCAAACCCAGCAGAAGATAAAAAATAAGGAAAATCAGAGCACAACTAAATAAAATTGAAACAAACAAAAATAATACAAAAGATAAATGAAACAAAAAGTTATTTCTTTGAAAAGATAAATAAAACTGATAGACCATTAGTAAGATTAACCAAGAAAAGAAGAGAAAAGACCCAAATAAGCTCAATTAGAAAACAAAATGGTAGCTGTTACAACTGATACCACATAAATACAAAAGATTATTCAAGGCTACTACCAACACATTTACATGCATAAACTAGTAAAACTAGAGGATATGGATAAATTCCTGTATATATACAACCCTCCTAGATTAAACCAGGATGACATATAATCTCTGAACAGACCAATAACAAGCAGTGAGATTGAAATGGTAATAAAAAATTGCCAACAGAAAAGTCCAGGACCAGATAAATTTAGAGCTAAATTCTATCATACATCCAAAGAAGAATTGGTACCAGTACTATTGACACTATACCAATATATAGAGAAAGAGGGAATCCTCCCTAAATCATTCTATGAAGCCAGTATCACCCTAATGCCAAAACCAGGGAAGGACATAACAAAAAAGGAAGACTACAGAACAATATCTCTGATGAACATAGATGCAAAAATCTTCAACAAAATACTAGTGAACCAAATCCAACAGCATATCAAAAAAAGATAATTCACCATGATCAAGTGGGTTTCATACCAGGGATACAGAGATGGTTTAACATACATAAGTCAATAAATGTGATACACCACATGAATACAACTAAAAACAAAAATTACATGATACCTCAATAGATGCAGAAAAAGCATTTGACAAAATTTAGCATCCCTTTATGATTAAAACCCTTGGCAAAATCAGCATAGAAGGGACATACCTTAAGGTAATAAAAGCTATCTATGACAAACCCATGGCCAACATTTTACTGAACAGGGAAATGTTGAAAGCATTCTCCCTGAGAACTGAAACAAGACAAGGATGCCCATTTTCACCACTTCTATTCAACATAGCACTGGAAGTCTTAGTCAGAGCCATCAGGCAAGAGAAAGAAATAAAGGGAATCCAAATCAGTAAAGGGGAAGTCAAACTGTCACTGTTTGCAGATGATATGATTGTATATCTAGAAAACCCTATATACTCATCTAAAAAGCTCCTAGAACTGATAAATGAATTCAGCAAAGTTTCAGGATACAAAATTAATGTACAAAAATCAGTAGCTCTGCTATACACTAACAGGGACCAAGCTGAGAATCAAATAAAGAACGCAATGCCTTTCACAATAACTGGAAAAAATAAAATACTTAGGAATATACCTAACCAAGGACATGAAAGACCTCTACAAGGAAAACTACAAAACTGCTGAAAGAAATCATAGATGACACAAACAAATGGAAGCACATCCAATGCTCTTGGATGAGTAGAATCAATATTGTGAAAATGACCATACTGCTAAAAGCAATGTACAAATTCAATGCAATTCCCATCAAAACACCACCATAATTCTTCACAGAACTAGAAAAAACAATCCTAAAATTCATATAGAACCAAAAAAAGAGCCTGCATAGCCAAAACAAGACTAAGGGAAAAGAACAAACCTGGAGGCATCATATTAGCTGAGCTCAAAGTATACTATATGGCCATAGCCACCAAAACAGCATGGTACTGGGATAAAAATAGGCACATAGACCAAAGGAATAGCATAGAGAACCCAGAAATAAAGCCACATATTTACAGCTAACTGATCTTTGACAAAGCAAACAAAAAACATAAAGTGGGGAAAGGACATTTTATTCAACAAATGGTGCTGGGATAATTGGCAGGCCACATGTAGAAGAATGAAATTGGATTCTCTTCTCACCTTATACAAAAATCAACTCAAGATGGATTAAAGACTGAAAACTAAGACCTGAACCCATAAGGATTATGGAAGATAACATCGGGAAAAACCTTCTAGACATTGGCTTAGGTAAAGACTTATGACCAATAACTAAAAAGCAAATGCAACAAAAACAAAGATAAATAGATGGGACTTAATTAAACTAAAAAGCTTCTGCACAGCAAAAGAAATAATCAGCAGAGTTAACAGACAACCCACAGAGTGGGAGAAAAATCTTCACAATCTATACATCTGACAAAGGACTGATAACTAAAATCTACAAAGTACTCAAACAAATCAGCAAGAAAAAAACAAACAATCCCATCAAAAAGTAGGCTGAGGACATGAATAGACAATTCTCAAAAGAAGATACACAAATGGTTAAGAAGCATATGGAAAAATGCTCAACATCACTAAGTATTAGGGAAACACAAATCAAAACAATGCAATACCACCTCACTTCTGCAAGAATGGCCATGATAAAAAAAAATCAAAATTAAATGATGTTGGTGTGGATGCAGTGAAAAGGGAACACTTTTACACTGTTGGTGGGAATGTAAACTAGTACAATCACTATGGAAAACAGTTTGGAGATTCCTTAAAGAACTAAAAGTAGATCTACCTTTTGATCCAGCAATTCCACTACTAGGTATTTACCCGGAAAAAAAGAAGTCATTATATGAAAAAGATACCTGTACATGTATGTTTATACCAACATAATTTTCGATTGCAAAAATGTGGAACCAGCACAAATACCCATCAATTAGCGAGTGGATAAATAAATTGTGGGATTTTTATATGCCATAGAATACTACTTAGACATAAAAAGGAACAAAATAATGGCATTCGCAGCAACCTGGATGGAACTGGAGGCTATTATTCAAAGTGAAGTAACTAAGGAATGGAAAACCAAACATCCTATGTTCTCATTCATATGTGGGAGCTGAGCTCTGAGGACACAAAGGCATAAGAATAACACATGAGACTTTGGAGACTTGGGGGAAAGAGTGAGGGGTGGCAAGGAATAAAAGACTACATATTGGGTACAGTGTACACTGCTTGAGTGATGGGTGCACCAAAATATCAGAAATCACCACTAAAGGATTTATTCATGTAACCAAATACACGCTGTTTCCCAAAAACCTATTGAAATAAAGAAATAAAAAAAAAAAGACTAAATAGGATTTAGAAAATTCAAGTATCTTCAGGGACCAGGAAGGTAATATATATGTGCAAAACAACATGGTGTAAGACTATAGAGGAAATTTGATGTCTACTGAATTGGACAGCAAAGAGTGTATGTTCCATCAAGAGGACTACCTGCCTGCCTTTGGCAGTGTCTCCCCTAAATTTTGTGTTCTTTTTTTCAGCCAGGTCCATGATCCTGCAGGACCCGAAGAACACTTCTGCTAATTTAAGTAAAACCTTGGACCTTGAAAAGTATTATCTTACCTTGTCTTCCAGGTAAAATAATAGACTTAAAATAAAGTGAGATCCTAACACAATTTCATGCACTAGTGGCTGATATGGTTTGGCAGTCTCCCCACCCAAGTCTTATCTTGAATTGTAGTTCCCAAATGCCCACATGTCATGGGAGGGACCCAGTGGAAAGTAACTGAATCAGTTACTGAAGCAGTAACTGAAGCAGTTACCCCCATGCTGCTGTTCTCATAATAGTAAATTCTTATGTGATTTGGTGGTTTTATAAGGGGCTTTTCCCCCTTTGCTTGGCACTTCTCCTTGTTGCCATGTGAAGAAGGAGAGACCTGGTGGGAGATAATTGAATCATGGAGACAGTTACCTCCATGCTGCTGTTCTCATGATAATGAGTGAGTTCTCATGAGATCTGATGGTTTCATAAGAGGCTTTACCCCCTTTGCTGAGCACTTCTTGCTGCTGCCATGTGAAGAAGGACATGTTTGCTTCCCCTTCTGCCATGATTGTAAGTTTCCTGAGGCCTCTCAAGCCCTGCAGAACTGTGAATCAATTAAACCTCTTTCCTTATAAATTACCCAATCTTGATATTTGTCATAGCAGTGTGAGAATGGTCTAATACAGTACTCATTTAATAGCCTTTTATAATTAAGGTACACACTTTTGGCAGAGTCTGTACCATTGGGTCTCAAACTTTAACATGCATCAGTATCACCCAGAAGGCTTGATTTTCTGCTTTGGTAGGACTTAGGTGGAGCTTGATTGACAATTTATACTTCTAACAAGTACCCAAGTGATGCTGACACTGCTGGTTAGGGGGATTACACTTTGAAAAATACTACTTTATGTTCTTGCTAATAGTTCTTTTCAGCTTATCCATTTTCCATGTCCAGATTTTAGATGTGAATCACATTTATGCTTATACAAGAAGGGGCCATCCATGCAAGAAGTGAAAAGATCACAGAATTGGGAATTAGAAGATCTTGCCTGTTATCTCAAGTCACTGATTGATTCCGTGACCTCAAGCAAGTCAGTGTCATCCTCTGGGACTTACAGGAATGGAAAAGGTCTAAGAATACTCTGGACTCTAGATAAAATTAGCAGTTACATACGAGGAGCATAATCGAGGAAGGTGAAGGAAAGCTGGGTACAATCTAAAGTCCAGATGGCTTTCCAGTAGTGATCAGAAGCAAATAAACAGCAAGCAATTATTTCAACTGTAGAAAATTTAATTGCAGGTCAATAAAAAAGTTTTCAGATAAGGAAGAGGAGACCAAGAGTAATGTCACACAAACAAAAAGCCTCTGATGAACTGGAACTAGGAATTTACTACCAACAGAGATGCTGGAGGTACCAAACCATTGCTGCCTAGAAATGAAAAATGGGAAAAACTTGGAAGACTGAAATGGTTCTGCAAATTGAAAGGATACAGGATGTCTTGAATTACATTTCTGTTATTGCCACTATCCATTTGTGATGTCCAGACTGACATTGTACCTACCTTGAAATGGGACTAGTCCTTTACAACAAAGAGCTGGAGTTATATTTAGAAGACTTCATTATAACTAGTTACAGATAATATCTCCACATCTTTTATGTTTGCCCATTTTTTTTTCTTGGAAACTCTGACTCTATAGGAGGGGCTGGTGCCTCAGAGAACACAAGTATGTTTCATTGAAATTTCATTTGCAATTTCAAATGAAATGAAATTTGGTTGATGTCTGACCAACAAAACATCCTAATGAATTATCTATCATAACATCTAACACAGGGTCACTTTGCCCATGCTTTTTGACCATTTATTATATGCCGAGTGTGTTGTTTTAATTTCCTCCTTTAATTCTGACAATAACTCTTTGAGACAGGTACTATTTATGCCCATTTTATTAATGATGGAGGTCCAGAGAAGTAAAGTATCTTACCTAAAGTCAAATATAAATTTTAAAAGATCCAAAGTCTCAAATACAGAGTTTTGATAAAGTAAGCAATTCATTGATTTTTTAAATTCTTTGAAGTCTCAAGAGCCTTTGTGGCAAATATACGACTGCCCTGATTATGTGGCCCTGACTCCCAATAATGGATTTCTAAAATAACAGGTCCCTTAGAGGAATCCAAAGTCCGTTTTAGACTTTCTCACTTACTCAAAAAAGGTCACTGAGAAGTGGGTGGGGGCAGGCATTACCATCTTTGTAGGTAATGCAATTTAAGCACAGGAAGGTTATTTGTCTAAAGTCACAAAGAGGAGTTTCAGAATTGTGAGTGGAACTCTCACCTTGACCTTGGAGAAGGATTCAGGAGGCTCAAGAACCTATGCATGAAAGGCCTTTCTTTTCAACAGTTTCATAGTATCCAGTTTCTAATGCAGGGGTTACTTTGTTCAGCAAGTGCTTAGAATCTTACTCTGTGATTCACTAAAGACACAAACTGCTGAAAAAAAGCACCAAACTATACATAAATAGAAGGAAAATAATAGAAAATCTGTCATTTCATACAGTATAAGACACTGGAGGGTAGGTTCCCTACATATAGGGAAAATACACACATATAGCAGAAAACTATACAGTTTTCTCACTATAGTGAGGAAAATCTCACTATATATAGCAGAAAAACACAAGGTTGAATTCTGTCCTCTGGAAACCTCCTCAAAAAACTTCCCCCACGTTTCTAAGGTCCAACACATGTTGTGATGCTAAATTCAGAAAGATAGCCCTGCTGAGGACAGTCACAGTGGACATTCTAAAATAAAGAGTGTAATTGGATTGTTTGTAACTCAAAGGGTAAATGCTTGAGGGGATGAACACCCCATTCTCCACGATGTGCTTATATCACACTGCGTGGCTGCATCAAAATATTTCATGAACCCCATAAATATTTGCACCTGCTATATACCCACAAAAATTAAAAATTAAAAAAAAAACAGTGCTAGAAAACTGTCTCAACTCTGGGCCTTTGGTATTCTTTGAAATACTTTTTGGCAATTTAGAACAAAAGTGAATAAACTGGCTGAAGAAAAAGAGACACATAAGCTTGTCAGGATGAGGAAAAGTTCTGAAAAGTTCTAGGCATCCAGTGAGTACAGGTAGGTACCATCTCTGGGCCCTGTTGCTGCTAGGGAACATCTTTGCTATCTTGGAAATCAGTACGGATCATGCAGAACATTTGCTCACAGATGGTACCATTCTGTCATCTGAACCACCAGCCTCTAGTCTTCAGGAGCAGAGTCTCAAAGAAGAGAAAGGGGAAGAGCGGCTTTCTGCTGTGCCCACAGCTGTCTTATAGTTGTGCAGATTCAGAGGTAACTCTGAGGGGTAAAGTAACTCCTATCCACTGTCAAGATACTGCTTTGGCCAGGGGCCACCCTAAGGTGTGAGCATCACAATTGAAGTGTAGGAAGAAAACATAAGAACTTTCATTTATATTCTTTTTTAACCATGTCCTTTTAAAATTATATTATTGCATAAAATGTAAAATATACATACTATATTAGCATAATAGTAAATGTTTCTAATTAGTACAACGTGTCTGTCTTCAAGGGTGCTCTTATTGATAGAAATGCATAGTAAAGAAAATTTGTAAACCATTTCAAACATCTCTTTTTCCCACTTTCTCTTTCCACCTTTGCTAGTTATCCATGATATCCTGTGTCAATTAATCTATGTCTCACTTTATTCATCTGTAAAATGGGAATATTAATTCCTGTGCTACTTTCTAGGTGAGGCTCTAAAGAGAAAATGTTGGGTAAGCATTAGAAAATAGATACAGTATATACAATGTAGGCAGAAAGGCAAAAGATAGTTTTTATTACTTCTGATTTTAGACTCAGAAAAGCAAGAAAGAATTGTGCAAAGGGCCTTCCCCTTTCTTCCCATACATAATTTCATCCACATATATGCAGGGTCCTCCTGAGATATTTTAAACACTATGGGGCTTTCTGAGCTTTTATTAAAAGCTCAGGGAAACCCCTGAGACCTCTTTTTCCTGACTGTCTACACCTAAGCGCACTTCACGTGAAATGTGTTGGGTGATATTAAGTCTCAGCAAAGTCGTTGTTATTTCTCCTTCTCCTTTTTCCTTTAATCACTGAAGATGATAGATAAACAAATCTACCATTTTGTTTTTCTCCTGCCTTAGGAGATCAGTCGAACCTGTTTCCTCATTTAGCCTACACATCAGAATGGTAGTTTTGAAGAAGTTAGTATGGCCTGATAGAAGAAACACAAGGCTTTAGGAAACCTTAGGGGAAAGGACTTTAGAGTCAAACAGACCTTGGCTTCAGGTTTCTCCCTCAAGAGGTTTGCAAATATTTAGGAACTTAGTCAACTCTCTGATTTTCAGTTTCCTTCTTTGTTAACCTTGCAATTTTATTGCAATTTTGTGTGGACAGAGGGGATGGAATGTGGGGTAGTACCTGGCACAGTTCCTGGCACACAGTAGGTATACAATACTGTCTTAATGCTCTTTTCCCTTCTGGAAGTCCAGATCCAAGTTTTAGTCTGGCTTCTAACTAGCTATGTGGTCCAGGGGAAGTAATTTCTCCTCTCTGGGTCTCAGTTTATTCCCCTGGGATGATAAGGTGGTTGGAATACCTTGAGGTCTCTATCACATGATTCTAAGGAATACTTGGCTTTAAATCCTAACACTGCCCAATTCTACAGGATCCAGAACTTACAAAGTCTTCTCCCATGTTCTCTTCTGCACTCAGATTGAGGATTGCTGTCATCATTTTTAGCTTACTGGTTTTAATGAACAGTCGATGAAATCATTGGCCATGTGCTTTCTAGAGAAGTTAGGGGCAGCTGCTAAATCTCAGATATATACTTAATTACTGTGTAGTGTAGCTTGTCATTGCAGAATGAACAACACAGCAAGGTAATATATGATAAGCTCATTTTAGAAAGCTAATAAAAATGTAGAAGGACAGCAGCCTTCTCTATTAGTTTAGTTCATACCACCAAGCAATTGTCCTATTGAAAGGTTACTTTAAGCCTAAGTAGATGCTGGAATTTAAGAGGAGTATGTCACCCAGGTACTAACCAAATTGACCTGTAGTCTATTTCCTAACGTTGCATAATGTCACTACACAAAAATAAAATACACTTGCCCAACACTGGGAAAACTCTCTGAGACTTTTAAAAATAATTATTTCCATTTTGAATTTTAAATAGGAACTAGAAAGGTCTAAGCAAATATAACAAATTGGCATGGATATTAAAAATATGTGTACGAATTTTAAACTAGCATTTTATTTTTCCTTGTTGCAATATAATACATTATTAAGGTAGAAAATTAAAAGCCTATTTTAAAAAGTAAATAGCTTTATGATTTAACTACTGAGAAGTGTATACTGTGATTAGTTTGGTGTTTTTCCTTCCAGTCACACACACGAGTGCTTACGTGCATGTACACACGCACAATTGTGTCCCAGCTCTCTCCTCTGAGAATCAAACTTAGGCAGGCAACTGCCATGTTGCCCAATCGTTCTGGTTCACCCAGGACTGAGTGGTTTCCTGGAATGTGGGACTTCCAGTGCTAAATCTGATACAATCCTGGGCCAACTGCCCACTCTATGGTCTGTAGACACCTTAGACTCAGAAATTACAAAACTGAATTCATCTTTCTTATCCCAAACCTTTTGCTCCTTCAGTGGTCTGATCTTAAGGTGTGGTATCATTTTTCATCCACGTGACCAACCCAAGAATCAGGGTTAAGTCTTTCCTCTTCCACTCTCTATATCCAAAAGTGATCTGGTACCAAGTTCTGGCCACCCTTGTCTAGCAATTAACTCACCTGGATTACTGATGTGACTTCTAACCAGACCTCCTGCTTCCAGCCTTGCCCTCATGCAATCCAAATTCTACAAAATAGGCAGAGTCCTAATCCCAGAAATTCAAATATGACCACATCACTCTTCTGCATAGAGGCCCTCAGTGCCTCTCATTGCTCTCAGGATAGAAATTAAAAGTCTTTAACATGATCCAAATGTTCTGTTTACCTCACTAGCCTTGTCATCTCTTATCTTGCCCTAGGGTCTCCTCCCCAACACATTAAAATGCTGCAGCACTCAGCCTATTAACCACAAACTTCCAGGTCTTTGCACATACGTTCAAATTCCTGGCTTAGACACCAAGTTCTCCCAGGAAGCCTTCTCTGAAGCCCATAGATATTTCACGGCCTTTCTATTATGCTTATGTAACTTACACATCAGCAGAATGTTGTGACTGAAAAAGTCTTAAGAAACACTGAGAGATCTTATATCAGACTAGGGCTGCCTTCTTAACACCCTAAAGAAAAATCCAACAAAGGATTTAATGTTCCCAGTCTGTTAAGTTAAGCAGTGGTTCTTTCCTTTGACTGCACATTATAATCACCTTGGCAGCTTTTTAAAAAATTTCTGATGTTTTGGCCTTTATACTCAGAAATTCTATTTCATAGGTCTGAGGTGGGATCTAGGAACCAGTGGGTTTTAAAGCTCGTCAAGCGATTCTAATATGAATCCAAGGTTGAGATCCACTCCCTCAGTTTTGCCACTGCAGTCTCACCTGGTATTTATATATTTCTTTTCTTCCCTACCTAAGATTAGCTATGGGCTTGCTCACCTATTGTTTTTCTTTTTTAAAATCTTTTATTTTAGGTTCATGGGTGCGGGTGTGTTTTTATATAAGCAAACCTGTGTCATGGGGTTTTTCTGTACAGATTATTTTTTCACCCAGGTACTAAGCCTAGTACCCAATAGTTTTATTTTTATTTATTTCTGCTCATCTACCCTCCACCCTCAGGTAGGCCACAGTGTCTGTTGTTCCTCTCTTGTGTCCATGTGTTCTCATCATTTAGCTTCCGCTTGTAAGTGAGAACATGTAGTATTTGGTTTTCTGTTCCTGTGTTAGTTTAAAGCCAGAATTCATTCACCTATTGTTAATCACAATCTAGACACCTCTCAGAAAAAGCATTCCTACTTGTGTACTGGGGCCAGCTTTAGCAGCAGTTAAATTATATTCTGATGGCCATGTTTTTGAGTTCTCTTTTTATATCTCAACTGACCCAAACTCAGGAAGACATGCAATGAATTTTCACCTTTAAATCCCAACAAAGAGGGAGAGAGTAAAGATACAATTGACTAGAGTTTTGGTTCTCGACAAGGGCGATTTGGCAGTTTCTGGAGACATTTTTGGTTATAACCACTGGGTTGGGTAGGGGAGTGCCACTTGCAACTGGTGGATAGAGGCTCACTAAACATCCTTCAAAACCCAGTCCAGTCCCCCACTGCATAGAATTATCCAACTCCAAATGTCAGTAGTGTTGATTTAAGAAGCAACAATTGAGAGATGACTCCAAAGCTTCCTTCTAGCTTTAAAACACTCTGAGAAAGAGTCTTTGAATAATACGATGAATTGGAGTGAAGTGAGCAGATAAATTAGTTTTCACAAAAAAGAAACAGTGGATGCAGATATAGAGAAATTTTAAGGTAGAGATGGGTGAACTGAGGGAAATGTATTGTTGAGACTGCCTCTTGACTATTTCTTCTATATGAGTGATTCTCTACCCGTGAATTCTGAACCAGAAGCATCAGCATCATCTGGGAACTTGTTAGAAATGCAAATTCTTGGGCCCCACCCCAGACCTACTGAATCAGAGACTCTGGGGTTAGGACCCAACGATGTATGTTTCAACAGGCCTTCCTGGAGATTCTGATGTTGCTAAAGTTTGACAATATTATTCTACATCATATGCTGACCTTGTCCTAAGTTCTGTTGTGGTTCATTGCATCATATGCCTTCAAGAGTCAGTTTGATTACTGGGAGTAGCAGGGGTGATTGGATTGTAAGAGAGCTTATGAAGAAGGCCGGCTGGTCTGCAGGGGAGATGAGCTGGAGGTAATGCTTCCTGACAAGTCCATTTAGTGATTTTACTCTTTCATGGGATAGCTGTCATGAAGCGTTTTAAATACCAGCGCAATCAGGCATGCTGGGTGCTCAACACAATGTTTGAGTAAAGGTTTAATTGCCACTGGAAATGAAAGCGAAGTTAGGGGGCAGGTGGGTGGAGACAAATAGGTCGTAAAAAAAGTTCTGAGGATCAGAATCCAAAGGATGCTCTTTCTTTTCTCACTCACTTTAAGACTTAATTGAATCCTGTTTGTCTCACTCACCTCACATCCCTCTCCTGATTTATTCCATTAAAAATCTCATTGCTTAAAGGTAAACCAGGATTTGTCATTGTTAGTACTAGACTTGGTCCTTGCTATTCTAGGAACTGTCCAAAGAAGCAAAGTACTAAACCATAAAATATGCCAGTGAAAGAAAAAGGATCTGACATTTAGAAAATCCACAAGGCTACATCACCATCCTTTTCTAAGATTTTAGGCCTCTTTCTCCTCCAGAAGCTATACTGTGAGAGCCAGATGTGGCCACAAGACTGTTTCTTCTTTTTGTGACTTACATTCCAGCCCCTCATTCCTGAAGGACTGCTTTTCTCTGTTGGCTGCTTCATCCTACAGAATCTTCCCTTCTTTCCTTTCCTTCTTCTAACTCCCTACTGGCTAGTGGAGGGAAAGATATGTTTAAATTTAAGGGAAAAACTGTTAGGAGAAAATACGGTGATAAATGAGTGGCAATGGGATTTTCTCTGAGACATGACAATGAGGAAAGAAAACTTCCATGATGAATTTAGACTTGTCTTAAATTAAAGGAAGTGTCTGAGGTCATAACTGATGTGATGGAAACATTAACTGAATTAACCGAATTACTAGCATCAATATATGTGGTGATAAGAATGAGTAGATAAGTTTTTCTTGGTGTCTTTAAAATGTGAGACCAAATAGCAAAAATCTGGTACAGTGTCATAAATGGTACAGAGCTAGTATAGCTATGGGCTTCTGTATATATCCCTCCATCCGTCCATCCATCCATCCATCCCTTAAGCATATATTTATTAAAAATCTACTATACGCCAAGTACCGTTTTAGGGGCTGAGGATATAGAAGTGAATTAGATAGTCCAGTTCCTTTCCCATGGTCCTTGGCACTTATATTTCAGCAGAGGACTCAAATTATAAACATGTAAACAAGTAAACAACATAATCACAGATGATGGTAAGTGCCATGAGGGAGATTACTATGGTGATGAGATGAGTAACTGAAGGAATGTATGTATGAACAACATAGTCTGGGAAGGCATCTCTGAGTGCTTCAGTTTTGAGTTGACACCTGACGATTAAGAACGTGCCAGCTATTCAGAGATGCGGAGGCAATGAAGAGGGACAGATGGGAATTTCAGGCATATATCAGGATATTCTAGAAATCTGAACTCAGGAGCTACTTAAGTCTGTTAAGAAAAATTATCCACAACCTGAAAACAAGTCCAAGAGTGTGACTGTAAGCCCTTACAATGCCCCACTTAATCATAATTTAACAGGCCCATCCAAGGATGATATATTTTCTTATAAGAATTTACCATTGTTTGTTTCTGCTATTTACTATATATTATTAATAATTGAGGGCTCAGACTCTGGAAAGTTATATATATTAAACTTGCATATGATGCAGTGATTTCTTTCTAGTGTAAAGATGACCTTGAAGTTTATGGTTTATTGCCATAATGAATTTTGTTTCTAGAAATCTTAGTCCTGTTTAAAGAAAAAGACTATGTAAACTAAATTCCCCAAAATGCTCTTGGAGAAGTATTATCTTTTTATTGGTTACCTCATTAATTAATGAGTTGAATGAAATTTTCGATACATATTCATTTGATAGTTCAATGAGAGTCATACTTTTAACTTCTTGAAAATTATACATTGATAAGACATGCCGTGGCTTACCTCAGAAGTTGGGAGTCAGAGATAGCTTTAATGAGTACATGAAAGCCTAGAATTATCTGTATTTTTAAGACCAAGCACCTTATTAACTTAATCATACTCTTCAGACTTTTGAGTCTTTGAGACATAACTGCTGATCAAAGTAGACTCTCTCCAGACTCCTCATGTGTCCTCGCCTTAATTTTTCTATGCTTACTAGATAACATATTTTGGTTGCTAATTCTGCTTCATAAGTATTCAGGTATCAGGAAACAGGTCCCCTGCATGGAGCTTGATAATTATAGTTCTTGCCAAATTTATTTTTTTATTTATATTTTATTAAATTTTTTGTAAATTACTATGTTGGCCTCCTGATATATGCATGTGCCTTTTGCATAAGTCAATTCTTCCAGATCCCACCAAGTCTGAGTGATTGGACAAAGCTGAGTTTCTGTACCAGCAAAGAAGCTGGAGACTAGACCCAGTCAGATGGGGACCCTGATTGGAGCCATGTAGCATGAGTGGCCTCCTTAGGTAACATGAGGAGGCATCACTTCATCTCTAGCTGCTTTCTAAATTGCATGGGTGGAGGTGGGGGTGATGGTCATTCTAACTTTCTTTTCTGCTGTTTCTTGATATTTGTTTTGTGTGCTCCACACAAACAAAGTCCTGGCCTTCCTTAATCTTTTTGGTAAGTGCAAACACTGTAGACAGGTGGAATCTTACAAGCACCATATCTTTGAGGATATGCTGATACCTCCTCCAGTTCCTGAGAAGGAAGGCCCATGGGATTGTTCTGCCAAGCATCTAAGAAAGGGTCATTTCCCTTTTCTTCAAGGACTGTTTCTTTATGAAAGCTGATCTTCTTCCTAAGAGACAGATCTCTTCATGTTTTATTGGATGATTCTACTGACAATACTTTCCGGGAAAAAAAAAGCCCAGGATGGCTGCAGATTGTGATGTTTTCTTCTTTTTTAAACAACATTCTGGTTTAATGTTTAAAATGTGGGAAAGAAGTTGATTGCCCTACGGAAGCTAACTCAATGAAAAGGCCTCTTGGGATGTCAATCCAGTTTGTGATAACCTTCCTATTGACAAGGCTAGGTTAAAAACAACATTTTCAAATATGCAAAAATAAAAATTGACATCTTGAGGCAACTTTTTCAGTTTCTGTGTGAACAAAGTAGTGCAATAAACTATAGAGTAACTCACGTTAAAAATACTTATAACTAAATAAACAATCAACTAAGAGCAACCAGCGTAACCAGTGTTACCAGCACACAGCATTATTTAGACAGAGCAGTGAGTCCCAACGGTTTGAATTCTGACACAAAATTGCCTTGAGGGCTTCTCAGAATTTCTACTCAGAATAATCCTTCCCTTCATCATTAAGCAACTTTATCCAGGTCCCAGTTTTCCCCACGTATCTTCCCAGTAACTGGTTAGCTATCTATTTTCAGTGCAGAAAGGGATGCAGATGGATTAAACAATGTGAGGAAACTACTTCCAGTTACAGCAATTGCAATTTATTTAGATGTACCTGCTTGCTAGTAGGGAAGTGTTCACCCAGATAATAAGAGGGCCACCTCTTTACTTTCAGCTAGAGACTTCATCAGGGCACTGAATAGCATTTGATGCTTTTAGTTCAGACTTGCAAAATGTTTTCCAAAGATGACTTTTTTAAAGACATTTTTTTAAAAATCAAAGACAGAGCAGGACCATGGACTATTTTCCCAATAAAACAGTTTGGCCAAGTTGTGCTGCCTCTTTTTGCTTCTTCCCTCATAATGGTTGGGCAAGGAAGGACCTCACCCTTTGCCCACAAAGGTTTCCAAAATGGAGGAATTTGGGAGTCAGAAAGAATTGCTTAGGAGCTGCCATACCCTCATCCCAGATTGCTGAGAGAGAGCAAGAGCCATTATAGGTAAGGTATGCCAGCTTTAGGCAAGAGTTAAACACACTTTAGTACAATACTGTCAGGCAGTTGTTTTACAAGGAGCAGGTTCTAAGTCATGTGAACAGGAAAAAGATTTTTTCTAAATTTAATTTTTGTTGTGTTAAAAGATACGTAACATTTGCCATTTATTTTTAAATGTACAGCTTTTTGGCATTAAGTATATTCACACTGTAGTGCGATGATTACCACCATCTTTGTTTAGAACTTTTCTTTTTTCACCACTGAAACACTAACTCCCAAGATTCTTTTTTATGTAAGACCAGTTTATATGGTTTCTTGGAAAAACCAAAAAACCAGCACTTGCTTTGGCACAGTAGGCTCTCTTTTTGGATAGTGAAGAAATAAGACCTAACTCTCACTAATGAAAAAATTATTTTGGCATTGAAGCACCGAGTGTTGACCGCATTTGTAGAAGAGCCCATTCCTTCCCATTTGGAGTCATGAAAGACTGGGCAGAGGAGGGGTCCCATTAGCAGCAGAGGCTTGACAGATGAATGGGCAGAATTTTCTCCTTGGTGGATGGGAAGAATGATTTTTTTTTGAAGAAAAGGGGATGGGATACCAGAATGGGAAGACTGAAAATAAGAAGGAGGCTTGAAGAGAAGGAGAGGAGAGGTTGGGAAAGAATTGCTTTGGCCACATGTGTGTAGTGGCTACACATATTGTCACAGGAAGTTTTATTGGACTTTAGGTTGTGGTATGGAGTTTAGGTTCCAGAGTCATAAAGACTTGATCCTTTCAATGCCACTTCCTAGCTCTGTGAAGTTAGGCTAATTGTTTAATCTTTATTAGTCTCAGTTTTCCCATTTGCAAAATGAGGATAATAAAAGTATCTCCCTGTGGAAGATCCAGCCAATTCACCAAAATTCTGTTTTCTTCTATTTCTAGGCAACCTACTAGGCCACATTTCCCGCTTTCTCTTGCAGTTTACTGTGGCTGTGTGGTTGTATGACTGAGTTCTACTCATCAGAATATAGGCAGCAATGCTAGACGCTGTTTTGAGTTAAAACTTTTAGAGAGACCCCTCTTCATATTTTTCCCCTCCTGCCTGTCGGATGCAAACAAAAATAATTCCCTAAGATATAGATGAGCCACAAGATAGAAGCAACCTGAGTTATTGAATTACTTCATGAAGGAGAGGCAAACATGGATAGGAAAGTTTTACCTTTGATTGTTATGTGAGCAATAAATTAACTTCTATTATACAGGGGCTCTTTGTTACTGCAGCATTGCTTAACCTAGGATAATTACAGGGTTCAATGAGAAAATTTAATCAAAGTGTCCATCACAGTATCTGGTACCTGGTAACTGCGCAGTAAATATTAGTTGTTTTTAAAATAGTGAGGAGCAGATATTATAGAGCAGAAAACACCCAGGTTTAAACTAAGGCTGTGCAGACTAAGCTCTGTAATTATAAGCAATTTGCTAAAACACAGATTCTTACTTTCTTCATCTGTAAAATAAGATGATAATAGTAATGGAAAGAAAGAAGTATTAAAGTTGACAGAATATGTAGTTTTTCTCTCAATTCAGAAGCCTCCTTGATTCCCTCATGATTTAACACTATTTGAGCTGGCTACTGCATTTTCATGCTGCATTATTGATTTCCGAGTTCAGTAGAGGCAGCCTGCTGTGCTCAGGTGTGCCATTTAGTTAAGTGGACTCAAGAATTCCTGTGCTATGGCAGATCCAATATAGAGACACCTCGACGAGTCTGCAATCAGGTAAATTCCAGGACATTTAGGCAGAATGAACTATTGACAGGCACAAAACCAGCAGCCCTTAAGTCCAGAAGGCTATAAAGAAAGCACTTGAATCTGACCAGATCTCAAGAAAACTCAAGAGGACCATGAGACATCCAAGGATTTTTTTTCCCTTACAAATATAGGGCACATAGAGAAGAAGGTGAAATTGCTTTCAGTTGCCTAAAAATGCCAGGTTCTTTGCTCCAGGTGTTTCCAACAATACTGACCATAGCAGTGGACGCCTCAATTCCAACTGCCTGTGTTTTGCACTAATAATGATGAAATGTTTATGTAATTTAAGGGGTATCTAATGATTAAAGCCCTTTCTATGGATTTGGGGGAATTACCGGGCTAAACTAGGGCCAATGTCAAGGATTCAGATCAGGGGATTGGAACTTGTTCTCTTCCTTTCCAAGCAGTAAGTGCTAGAAGGTTTGTTAGAAAAAAAAATCAGCATAAAACAGAAAGAAAACAAACATGCAGTTAATTCTAAAAGATCAGAGACAAAATAAGAGGTAAGTAGGGACTCAGGGGTTAAGAGTCACATGGGGATGGGAATAAAGGGGGAAGTTCCAAGACAAACTCTGTGAATGGACTCAAATCCATTTGGCAGTAGTGTGTCAGTCTGGCTCAGAGAGGACAAAGCAAAGAGAGTTAATTTGTGGAGAAAATACCATTTCAATTGAAGATGGCTTGGTCACTCATGCAATGAGAAAGATATGAATAGTTGGATGTAATCAAAAGACAGATGTTAAGGATTTCTTATAGGAGGAAGAACAGAATGTACCCATATACATATACATATACATATACATATACATATACATATACATATAGACTCAGCTTCATAGTAAGGCATCAGAAACAGTGCTTAACTACATAAGGGTGGTGCCTGTAGTGAGTTAGCCAGGTTTAGAGAATCAGTAGAAAGACAGTATTTCTCTTTTTGCAATCTAACCAACTGACAAAGGGCTAATATCCACAATCTATACGGAACTTAAACAAATTTACAAGAGAAAAACAACCCCATCAAAAAGTGGGCAAAGGAGATGAACAGACACTTCTCCCAAGAAGGCATTTATGCAGCCAACAAACATGAATAAAAGCTCATCACTGCTCATCAGAGAAATGCAAATCAAAACCACAATGAGATAACATCTCATGCCAGTTAGAATGGTGATTATTAAAAAGTCGGGAAACAACAGATGCTGGCGATGTTATGGAGAAATAGGAATGCTTTTATACTGTTGGTAGGAGTGTAAATTAGTCCAGCCATTGTGGAAGACAATGTGATGATTCCTCAAGGATCTAGAACCAGAAATACCATTTGACCCAGCAATCCCATTACAGGTATATACCCAAAGGATTATAAATCATTCTACTACAAAGAAACATGCACACATATGTTTATCACAGCTCTATTTATAGTAGCAAAGACTTGGAACCAACCCAAATGCCCATTAATGATAGACTGGATAAAGAAAATGTGGCATATATACACCATGGAATACTATGCAGCCATTAAAAACAATGAGTTCATGTCCTTTACAGGGACATGGATGAATCTGGAAGCCATCGTTCTCAGCAACTAACACAAGAACAGAAAACCAAACACCACATGTTCTCACTCAAAAGTGGGAGTGGAACAATGAGAAGACATGGACACAGGGAGGGAACATCACACACACGGAGGTGGAAGGCAAGAGGAAGGAGAGCATCAGGACAAACACCTAATGCATGTGGGGCTTAAAACCTAGATGACAGGTTGATAGGTACAGCAGACCACCATGGCACATGTATACCTATGTAACAAACCTGCATGTTCTGCACATGTATCCCAGAACTTTAAGTTTTAAAAAATATATTTCTCAATGTGTGCTTGGCCAATGGCTTGTACCAGCATTGTTTATGAAAATTGTTAAATGAAGACTCCAGGACCCCTGCGTGTGGGATTCTGATTTAATAGAGCACTTCTCTGATTGTCTGAGAATCCAGTTTTGGGGGTGTCAGAAAGCAACTCAAGACCATAGCTGTTTTAAATCAACCAGGTATGGCAGCCTAAGACAGAGGGTGCAGAGAACAAGCGAGATGAATTATGGGTGACATGTCATTCACAGGTTGCTCTAGACTTGTATTTGGGTCTCCTTTCACCCCTTAGTGGGTTCCTGGGTCTTACTCACTTCTGCTTGGACTTTTGGGACCTGCTTCTCCTCCTCTTCTGCTATTTCCTTTGCTGCATCATGGCCTCAGTTAATAACCCGGGCCTCTCTCCTGCATAAGGCATGGGGGCAAATTGATCCAGAAACAACTGGGGCTATCACCTTAGTTCCCGCTTCAAGGCAAACAGCTCCTATCAACCATACTCTGAATGCCTGATGAACTTTGTATAGGGGAAAGTATCCATGTTACTTGTGTGGTCTGAAAATTAGAGCAACAGAAAGAAAATGGCCCTATAATATATGTGATTAAATGGTCTCAGGGTGCTTATATGGTGTTTGTCAAGATTGTTCTGGCATGACATTTTCCCATAGTGCTAGGCATAATTGGGTTGTGAATAAATACTTGCTGACAGTACCCTCTCACCTTTTCCTTCTCTAAGAACACTCTGTAAGAATCTATTCTGAACATCAGCATTGCCTCCCAAAGAAGATGTTCTGGCTATTAACAATATGTTAATAAAATCAAAGAAAATGATTAATGCTGTATTTCCTAGAATCTAAAAGGTACATGTTTTCTTAAAGTCATATACTGATGAGTAAGCACTGTGTTACAGTTTTGCTGAGAAATCTTCCTTTAGTGTCTCACTTTATGAAATGTTATGTACAGACAAATCTTACTTCTGTTAAATATTAAATAATGATAAATAAATCATTCTGGTTGAAAAGGTCAAGAAATATGCTTATCAGGATGATTTACTTTCTAATAAGTATAATACAATAAAATAGAGGCAGTGCAATCTGATTAAAACAACAATGAATTTGACATTTAACAACATGGGTTTTTGAGTCCCAGTTTCCTCATCTGTAAAATGAAGACAATGGAACCTATCTCACAATGTGGTTAGAAGTAAATGAAATGATGATTTTGGTAAGGGCTTTATAAACTCTAATATGCCTTAGAAATAATATATATTGGGTCTTTTTATCCTAGAATATGACATGTCTAGGATGCCATAGAAAGTGGTAGTGTAATGTCTTTTATACAGTTCAGAAGACATTTTAGCATGTTGTGGTGTTGTCTCTAGGGTTACCATAACTAGTAAGAATATTATCTGAATATTTAAGGTATTTAATTGTATTTGATATCATAGGTATTTAAGGCTCAGTAGATGTGGCTGAGAAAGCACTGAGCATCTCATACCTTCAGAGTTACATTAAAAAATGAATCCCAGCCAGGTGCAGTGGCTCACACATGAAATCCCAGTACTTTAGGAGGCTGAGGGAGAGGACTGCTTGAGCCCAGAAGCTTGAGATCAGCTTGGGCAACACAGCAAGGCTCTGTCTCTACAAAAAAATTAATATCTGTCAAAATTAACAGGGAAACACTGTAGAATTTTCTACTATGTTCATGAATAAGACAAGGAGGCCCTCTACCTCCACTGCCATCTGTCACATTGAGGGTACTAGAAGAAAAAAAAGGGTACAGATAAAAACTATCTGCATTTTCAAGTAGTATGATTATATATTTGGGAAAAAATCAGGTTGGGCGCAGTGGTTCACACCTGTAATCCCAGCACTTTGGGAGGCCGAGGTGGGTGAATCACTTGAGGTCAGGAGTTTGAGACCAGCCTGGCCAACATGATGAAACAGCGTCTCTACTAAAAATATAAAAATTAGCTGGGCATGGTGGCACATGCCTGTAATCCCAGCTACTCGGGAGGCCAAGGCAGGAGAATCACTTGAACCTGGGAGGCAGAGGTTGCAGCAAGCTTAGATCATACCCCTGTACTCCAGCCTGGGCGACAGAGCAAAACTCTGTCTCAGATCAAAAAAAAAAAAAAAAAAAGAAAAAAAGGAAAAGAAAAAAACAAAATTAATGAGGAAATTATTATAAACAATAAGAGAGCTTAAAAATATTAGTTTAAGAAAAAATGTGATGACCTTCATATATACAAACAATAGTCAGAAGTTCTAATAGGTACATAGAAAATAAGAGAAAAAACATTAAGCACTCCTGCAAAATACAGAAGGAGACTTAGACGAATGAAAACACATGCCATATTCTAGGATAGGAAGACTCAATACTATAAAGAGAAAATTCTGCCTAATTCACAAGTTAAATGCAATCTCAATAAAATATTATCAAGTTTTGTGTTTTCTTTTTCTGGTATTAAATAAGTTGTTTATAAAGCTCAATGAAAAAAACAGGTAAAATATCCAGGAAAACTCTTAAAAAGGCCAGGAATACAGAGCTGGGTATGGCTAGCTCTACCAGGTATTAAAATCTGCCACAAAATGTAACATACAAAATATTTTGCAAAATGAGGGTAATAGGTAGAAGAGACAGGAATGGAAGCTAATCTTTTGTGAATATACCCTGTTTTGCAGTTTTAACTTTGGAACCATGTAAACATTTAAGATAAGATAAAATTAAATTTGAAAAAAATATCTAAAAATTGAAAACAAAGTAAAACAAACGAACCTGACTGTTCCATGGGCTAGAGGCCTAACAATGGAGAGGGATGATTTCAAGAGACATTAAAATATGGCTCTGCATCCATAGAAATAGATATGTAATAAAAAGAATTGTAAAATTGATTTAGTTTCAAAATTCATTTCAGAAAGCAAGGATGTTATTAAATATTACTAAGTTGATATTAAAATAATTCAAGAGCCAACCTGAAAAAAGTTTTTATTGGCCAAATATGGGACAACTTAAGATTGCAAAGGAATTATAACTAAAATCGATAGAAATACTCAAATATATCAAAAATTCATAAATTTTTAATAATACTGGGGCATTTTTGCCAGAAAAAAGACCCCGAAATCTGATCAAGTTCCAAATACCCATTTATAGGAAACACAGAAAGTGAAAAATGCTACTGGGACAAACCAGCCTGATTTCTTCGCTAAGTAAATTACAAGGGAAAAAAAAAGAGAGAGCGAGAACGAACTGATTAAAGGTGGCTTCAGAGACGTCTCAATCAAATGCAGTGCTCAGACCTTGTTTAAATCTTCATTTAAAACAAACAAATAGAAACAATTGTTTAATAATTTATATTTGCTCTGGCAAATATAAACAATGACAGAATATTTGATGGCATTAAGGAAGCATAGTGTTCTTAAGAAGAATGTTTTATAGTTTTAATAATGGAAAGATTTATTATCTGTTAGCAATACATACTGAAATATTTTCTGATGAGATGATGTGACGTTTGGGATAGGAACACAGTGTGACTTTCATTGGCCCTAGGCACTTTTGCTTTCATGGTCCCCTCAACACAACAGATTTTCATGGACTCTAAAAAGTTTGTTGCTTTCTGATACAAGAAAAAAAATTAGAATATTTTAGTTAATCTTACATGTCCATTCTCTTCTTCTGATTTAAAAAAAAATTAAAACATTTTTATAGGTCCTTGAGGGTTTTAACAAGGCTCCCAGGTGACTCTAATGTATAATAAGTTTGATGTACCATACCAGTAGTTCTTAACTGGGAAGGATTTTACCCTCCAGAGAACATTTGGCAATGTCTGAATACACTTTTGGTTGTTAGACTGACAGAAGAAGCAGGGGGTGTGTGTTTGTATGTGATCGGGGTGGAATACTACTGGCATCTAGTAGCTAAGGTTGCTGTTAAGAATCTTACAATGCACAGGACAGCTCCCCATAGCAAAATCCAAATGTCAACAGAGCATGCGTGGAGAAACCCTGATCTTTCCCTCCCTACTCCCTTTCTTCCTTTCTTCTTCCCTTCTTCTTTTCTTCCTTCTTTTCCTCTATTCTTCCTTCTCATATTTTTCCTTTCTCTTATTCTCTTTCCTCTATCATCTATCTGTCTGTCTGTCTATCTATCACCTATCTGTCTCCTTAGCTCCCGTGTATTCCTCTACAGGCAGCAGAGCACTCAAAAAGCCACCAAGTGTTCCTTCTTTGCATTTTTATTTGTTCAATTACAGATGACTCTCTCCTTTTATCTATTTAATAACTCCTCATAAAAAGTTGACACATAACTAAAAGAAGTATTATTTTATTTCTGGCCCCAAAAGGGTCATTTATCTCCCTGGGAATAGGAGAGTGCTACTCAAATTGTAGGTAATAATTGCCATTTTATGCCTGAAGTTACATCTCTTGGCCATTCTGCACAGGAGCTTCCACATGAAGGACCAAATAGCCTGGAATCTTGATTTTGGCTTGAAAGCTTCCAGTGGGGTTGAGGCTTGAAAATATCTTGGTTCTTACAGGAGATATCAGGTATAACTCTGAGTTGCTCCTCAAGAACATGGAAGTGAACATATCTTCTAAGAATTCAACTGCAAACCTCATACATAATGGGTTTAAGCAAAGACATATAAAGCCACCTTAAAGAGTTTGGGATTAACCAATCAGATGGGATTCTAACCTGACTGATCATATCAGTGAATCAAAAAATTATATCTGTCAGAAGGTTTGTGGGGCAAAAGTAGTGAGGAAAATGTAAAGCTACTAAGGCAAACATCATCAGTGCCCAGCTAACACTTTCCAGGGGATTATTGGTTGCCCAGAAAAGTAACATGAATGTTTAGTCTGCCTGATGGACCATTATTTCCACAGTGGAGGCACTCCTGGTTTTCAGAGTCTGAAGCCATTAACTGCCTCAGTTATCCAGCTGTGATTCAGGCAATCACAGCACCCTTCTGATGACTGTCTTCTCTGTCATTTGCCCACAAGAAAATGCCCTGATGAAGCTGATATGACTGCCAAGACTGCTTGATAGCTGTGTTTTTCACTGAATATTAATCAGTTGGCCTTTTAGTTTATAGGCACCAGTCTCCAGTAAATTTGCTTAGTTATCCTTAATTGGTTGAATCAACCCTGGGCCATTGACAACACGGAACTTCTAGACTTTCAAGGTAGAGGAAAGGCCAGAGCATGGACTATAAAAAACATCTCCTGAAGTCAGCTTCTGGCATTCAGCCTATCGTCTTCCTTTGGTTATTCTGAATGCATATTTTCTTCCAACTTTTACATTCCCAAGGTGCTCAAAAAGCCTTTGTGATAGATTGAAAAAGTGGCCTCCATACTTGACAGCTTCTTTCACGGAGACATGTAGTCTATCTCCTCACCCTTTAAATCTGTAATGACCATGTGACTTGCTTTGGCCTAGACTGTGGAGGAAGTGACCTGTGTGAGTTCTGAGCCTAGGCCGTAAAGAGGTCTTATTGTGACATGGTAAAAGCCCCATAAAACTGCATACCTCAACCATACCTTGGTTTTCTGTTTAAACTGCTCTCTGTAACCCGTAATGTGACAGGCAAGCAGTCCAAACCCAGGCCATCTTGGCCCCTGCGACTTGTAATTTCCACCCTACCCAGACAATGTGTAAACAAATGCTTATTTTGACTTTTGTTAACCGCTTAAGTAACAATCAGAA
>CAUYLG010078636.1:0-53692 GCA_963573385.1 Cacajao melanocephalus | reverse complement strand
TTTTCCCTCTTTTGCTTGGCACTTCTCCTTGCTGCTGCCATGTGAAGAAGGATGTTTTTGCTTCCCCTTCTGCCATGATTATAAGTTTCCTGAGGCCTTCCCAGCCATGTTGAACTGTGAGTCAATTAAACTTTTCCTTTGTAAATTACCCAGTCTCGGGTACATCTTTATTAGCAGCATGAGAACAGACTAATACATTTTACACACACCGCACACACACATGTACTGGTACTAGTCTCTGAGAAAGAGTGGGAGCAGCAACACTCCATAGCAAAGACCACACCTAGCACCCAGATCTCATTTTCTAAATACCATTCTCTACTAAAAGGACTCCTTGAAAAAGTGGTTCAATTCAGGGCTGGAGAAGGGAAAGTACAAGATGGTCCTGGAAATTCTTGTGGTGCCAGAAACATAGAGAGTATTCAAAAATTTTGTGGGCATGTGAAAAGGACACCAGAACCAACCTGAAGTGCTTTTTCTGGACATATTGGGAATATTGTACACCTAAAAATAATTAATAGATTATAACTTATTGAATGAATTGGAAACCATGAATTAGTACTGATATAAACAAAATAATAAATTGAGAGATGAGAAATATAATATCCATAGTCTGTCTAGGTGACATATGTTTACATAGTCTACCAAATACTTTTTTTTTTTTAATGGAATGCTTCACAAATTTGCGTGTCATCCTTGCTCAGGGGCCATGCTAATCTTCTCTGTATCGTTCCAATTTTTAGTATATGTGCTGCTGAAGTGAACACCAAAATACTTCTTAATTACAAAATAGAGAAGCCTAAGAGACACCACCTTCATCAAGCAAAGTGTACATCGTCAGTAATGAGACTAATTGAAGTCATGTGCCATGTGATACAATGCACTAGGAAGAACCTGCCATTAGTTCTGTGATATTTTGGTAAAAGTTACAAAACCTAATTCTAATCATAAGGAAACATTAGGCCATTACAAATTAAGGAAAATTCTACTCTGAAATCTTCAGAAGTGTCAAATCTAAAAATGTCAAGAGTAGATGAAGAAACATTCCTAGACTTAACGAAATAGAGAAAAATGATAGTCAAATGCAATGCATGATTCTGAACTGGGTCTTTTTGTAATAAAGGTTATTATTAGGGATGAATGAAAAAACTTGGAGCCTAAGGCTTATAAAGCAATTATGTGTCAAGGTCGATTTTTCTGATTTTGATGATTGTAATGTGATTATACAAGAGAATGTTTTTGTTTGTAGAAATACACAAGAATGTGGCCAGGCACAGTGGCTCATGTCTGTAATCCCAGCACTTTGGGGATTACAGGCATGAGCCACTGTGCCTGGCCACATTCTTGTGTATTTCTACAAACAAAACTTTGGGAGGCCAAGGCAGGTGGATCATAAGGTCAAGACATTGAGACCTTCCTGGCTAACATGGTGAAACCCTGCCTCTACTAAAAATAAAAAAATTAGCTGGGTGTGGTGGTGGATGCCTGTAGTCTAGTCTACTTGGGAGGCTGAGGCAGGAGAATCACTTAACATGGAGGTGGAGGTTGCAGTGAGCAAAGATCACACCATAGCACTCCAGCCTGATGACAGAGCAAGACTCTGTCTCAAAAAAAAAAAGAAGAAGAAAAAGAAAAGAAACACACAAGATTGTATTCAGGGGTGAGGGGACATTGTGCCTGTAACTCTTTTAAATTTTCTTTCCTTTGTCAGGGCTGGAGGGCAGTGGTACAAACATGGCTCACTGCAGCCACAACCTCCTGGGCTCTAGCCATCCTCCCACATCAGCCCCCTAAGTAGCTGGGACTACAGGCATGCACTACCACACTTGGCTAATTTTTGTATCATTTTGTTGTTATTATAGACACAACGTTTCACCATGTTGCTCAAGACAGTCTGGAACTGGTCTGGAACTTGTCAACTCAAGAAATCTGCCCACTGTAGCTTGGCAAAGTGTTGGGATTAAAGGCATGAGCCACCACACCTGGCTGTAACATTCTTAAATGGATCAGGAAAAAACGTTCTCTTTACTGACCTCACAACTTTTCTGTATTTGAGATGCTTCAGAAGAAAAGAAAAAAGGCAGATAGAAGGATGCCTTCAAAATAAGTGGTGAATTTAGGGAAAATTTTTGCACACCTATAAATGCATATGAATGTTTATAAAGAAAGTATTTTAAACAATTGCTTAAATAATATAATTTATAGACAAATATTAGTAAAAATATACATGTGGACCACTTCTTCCACGACAGATTTGCTTGTAAAAGACCAATTTTCCAATTGAGAACAACTAGAAAATCGAGAAAGATTTAAAATATGTTTGAAGGATTTGGAGAAGTCTCATGATTGGCAGGACTTGAGCAACCAGATTACACATTTTTTCTCTGAAGGCATTTGCAAATATTATCAATAAGGAGGTTTAAAAGCACAGAGACAGAAAAGCCCAGCAGAGTTTTTAGTCATGTGGAACAACTGCAAAATAGACATTTTATTCCAATACATAAAACATTTTAAAATATTTTTTCCATATAGTGAACTATAAATTTAGTCTCATTCATTTCTAAAGGATAGAAAACATGGAGAGCAGATTCTCTGATTTCTGTGCAATTGAGTCAGAATCAGTAATGAAAAGACAACACACAGTCAGAGATCAAGACATACAATTCTAAATAAACTACGGGGCAATAAAGAAGTCATAATAAAAATTAAAAAGGTTTTAAAATGATTAATAAGGAAAATATGACATGTCAACACAAGTGAAATAAAGCTATAGCCATGCTGAGAAATAACTTTAAATGTATGTATAAGAATAAAGGCTAAAATAAATGATCTAAAATGCACTCAAAAAGTACAAAAAAAAGAGCCAAATAAATGTTAAGATAGAAGAAAGGATATTAGATAATGATAAATAAATAATATTTTAAGCCAACCAACTACCCACTCCAAACTGTTTTTTAGAAAGACTAGTGAACTAGATCCTTATTCAGAGTCATATACACATAAATAACCTGAGTGAGGAATAAAAATAGTGATATAACCAGAGAACCACATAGAAAAATGACATAATTAGAAGAGATTATGAAAACTTCATGACAACATATCTAAAAATTTGGATTAAGTGAGAAACTTTCTTGAAAAGTACAATTTTAGAAAACTGGAAGAAATAGAAAAAAATGAATAGACCCTTAAATATTTTCAAGTGTTCTATTAAAAAGTAACCAAAAAATTACAAAATATCATCTGGAGAATAGGAAACCAGGAATAGTTCCCTTCACAATGATAAAAACCATGGTTGCAAAACTCTGGTCAATTTTACATATGCCAGTATCATTGATATCATATATAGGTGGTATCATTTACAGATGATACAAAAATTATAAGATGCCAAATCACAGGTAATCTATAAACAAGACTCATAAAAGCCCACTATCTGCAAACAAAAAGGTTGACAAATAGGACAAGAATGAAATTAAGAACTTCTGTTTATCAAAAGATATTATTAGGAAAGCAAAAACAAAATTCCAAGAACAAAGGATTAACAAAAACAAAATTAACCAAAACGTGTATTTTTGTTAGTTCTACATATTGCAAATATATTTCACTCTTAGATACATGCTTAAGAATAATATGAGCAGCAAGAACAGTGTGTAAAATGTTTATAGCAGCATTATTGATAATAAAATAGCTTAATAAGTTGTTACAGAGTCTTACAATGGAAAATGTGAATGAATTAAACTGCAGACAACATGGTTCAGTCTCCAAAGCAGTGTTGAGTGAAGGAAACCATATACAGATGAGAAGATACTTTATGGTTCTAGTTATACATAGTTCAAAAAATAGGCAGAACTAAAGTGCTGAAGTCGAGATTGTGGTTTCTTTGACAGTGATGGAAAGGGTAACATCTGGGAGGAGGCAGCTTCTGGGAATAGTATTAATATGGTCTCTTTCTTGACATAGGTAATAGTTATACTAGTGCTTGCTTTGTAATAAGTTAATGAAAAAACTTATTGAGAACCTCAAAGGATTATAAAAATTTTAAAGATATAATGTTGAATAAATACTATAATATTACTACTTCTGTAACTGTACTTATAGGACAAAGTAGTAATTTACCTGGCAATTTTATAAGAAATGGGGACATACCAAAATATGTATTTTTGTTTGAAATTCTGTGAATTATTTCAAAAGTATACAGAAGATGAGGAACAATTAAAATCCATCCAATTTCCTCTGACTATATCCCAATTTCTCATAGTCACCAGAATCACAACTATAAAGAATTTAGAGATTGTCAAAGGAGAAGCCTCTTTGGAATTTGATATAAATAACAACCTAAGATATGCCCACATTAAAATGACCTATAGGTTTTATAGTAACAAGAATTCTGGATTTAGTATATTTACACATAAGTCAGCATTCCTCAGGTATGAAAATGATGCTAGCCCTACTGCTTCAGAATATAAATGGGCACAGTAATAAATTTTTTAACTATGCATTTAAGAATGCCTCTCTATTAATAAATATCAACTTCAAAAGAACTCTTATTTTAGAAGCATATGCTACAGATTACTAATAGAAATGCTTTTTATGATAGCTTATTCTTCATCTTTCATCTAAGCAGCTAGTCATTTGTGGCTTTATGAGGGATGTCTATTTTGGGGCCCTAGCCTGAAATCCTAAAATTCGAATATCTTTATGACATTGTGGTTCATCTTTCTGGGTATCATGGAGATAAGGATGTATTCTCAATGGTTTTTTTTTTAATACAGTTTGGCTGTGTCCCCATGAAATCTCAACTTGAATTGTATTTTCCAGAATTCTCACATGTTATGGGAGGGACCCTGGGGGAGGTAATTGAATCATGGGGATGGTCTTTCTCATGCTATTCTCATGATAGTGACTAAGTTTCACAAGATCTAATGGGTTCATCAGGGGTTTCTGCTTTTGCTTCTTCCTCGTTTTTCTCTTGCCGCCACCATGTAAGAAGTGCCTTTCACCTCCCACCACGATTCTGAGGCGGCATAGCCATGTGGAATTGTAAGTCCAATTAAACCTCTTTTTATTCCCAGTCTTGGGTAGGTCTTTTTCAGCAGTGTGAAAATAGACTAATACATCTCCCTTGCTGATGAGTAAATTTAATGTATATTTAAAATAAAGTGATGTTTGGTTATGTTCTTATTTTAAAAATCTTATCCTAGATTATTAAAAAGTGTTTCAGGCAAGCTACTCAGGGGGCTGAGGCAGGAGGATTGCTTGAGTACAGAAGTTTGAGAACAACCTGGGCAACACAACAAGATCCTGTCTCTAAAATAAATAAAATAAATTAGCAAGATGTGGTGCTAAATGTCTGTAGTCTGAGCTGCTCTGGAGGCTGAGGTGGGCAGATTGCTTGAGCCTAAGAGTTCGAGGTTGCAGTGAGTGATGATCAAGCCACTGCACTCCAGTCTGGTTAGAGTGAGACCCTCTCTCTTTTATTAAAAAGTGTTCTAGGAATACATTATTACAGTTTTTTTAGTATGTTGACAAAAGGAAATTTTAAAAATAATCAAACAACACTGATCAGAAAAGCTTGGGCTGCAAGATAACCTGAACTCTGCTTCCAGTCTGTGCCCTACATGGAGATGTCAACACAGAGGTGGTGGCCTTTCCTAAACTGTCCCCCAAAGGGCATTTTCCTGGCCCACATGACATCACTATATAGATCAGTTTAGGTTCTGAATTGACCCTCAAATCTGTGTGTGTGTATGCGTCTGTATGTGTGTGCACTGACCCAGCTTGCACTAATATGGGTGACCCACTGAGATGTAAGTATTTCTTCTTGCAATCAGTCTTAAGAACCCTCTAGCCCACACTCTTCTGATGTGCATCTCCTTGCCAAAGAGACACTGTACAAGTGCACTAGTTCTAGCTTTCTGCCCACTTGGGGCACATAGCATTTCTGTATGCCTCCAAATTCCACCCAAGTTATATGGAAGACATAGGGTGCTTTCTCTAGAATTCTTTTTGCCTGGGAACACTATACTTCTCTAAATAATTTTCTGTCTCAATTTTAGATGAAGCCCCGAAAGGTTAAAAGCAAAAAGTATTGGTAGCAACTATGTGCACACTTCGAAACCAAGTGCAGTACTCATTTAGGGATTACTAAGGATGTGAACATACCCCTATTTTTGTGATGATATCCAGAAAGAAAATACTAAAGAAGAGATTTTGATTCTGGGATTGAAGAAGGCAAGAGGGAACATCTTAGAAGAAGTATGTTGGAATGCTACAAAACACCCGCCCCTGGCCCCATCAGAGGGCCCCACACTTTCCCCTAACTTCAAACTAGTGATGTCGCTTCAAGGAGATGATTCAGATAACATTTCCCTGAAATCTGAAAAGGGAGGGAATGGCATCCTGCAGATTCTGATCTCATACCAGTTCCCTATCAGCACCACATGACCCCATGGTACCACTATTGAAATCATGACAGTCCCAAGAAGAGATACAAATAAAAAGATGGTTGACCTTGCCACTAATAATTAGAATGGGATGTGATAAATACGCTAATAAAGGCACAATGTTTTAAGAAACTTAAAGAGAAATGAATGATTAGCCCTGTCTAAAGAACTCCATGAAAAGCGATGACAAGAATAAAAGTTTGGGACGGGTGACAGAAGGTGTACTGCAGTTATCCAGCTAACTGGAGAAAATGTTCCGGGCAGAAACAATAGTTTTGCTAAGTTTCTGATGAAAGAGAGACTAAGCATGCTTGGATAATGGCAGAGGGCTGAATGCTGCTGAATGGTAAATGTCATAGATGCCAAAGGACATAATCAGGGATGAGCTGGAGAAGCAGGTCAGGGAAACTTTAGTGGCTTATGTCATCTAAATGCCCTAGAATATTCAAAACTGACACTGTAGGCGTGGAGTTTTTTCTGTATTATTGAAAGGTGGAAATAATTACTAACTCTGATGAGAATGTTTGACAATTAGTTGTAAAGTATACATTGTAATTTAAACACCATGTGACTCTTAACAAAAGCTTCTGTTAGATAAGTGAATATGTGTGCTCGGCACATTGAAATAATACCTGAGAAAACCACTGAGTTTGTTTAGTTTTCACCTGAAACCATACATTTTCAGAGAAAGAACAAGTGGGACTGCGCTAAGATATGGGCTTCATGAAAATCTTCCATATTTTTACTCAGGGGTACTCTTACCTAATATTTCTGGGCAAACGTATTAGGGAATATAGGAATATTTCATTTCTTCTTGAATTGATTGTCCCTTTAGCACCAACTACCATAAAGTTTAGATTATTTCCCCCCAATAGCTTAATTCACCAGATGTTAGGTCAAATCTTTCAGGTGTGAGATTTTTTAAATTTATGATTTGCTAAGAGATTTTCTTCACAGTAGAGGAAATTGAAGAAGGAATATGTAATCTTCCCCACTGTACTTCCCTACAATTATAAAAAATAATCAAACTTCCCTAAAAATAATAGAAAATGCCTTAAATTCTTTTAGAAAATCCAAATCCGCAGTCACTTAACTTTGTTTAAAACATCTTTGCCTCTAATTGTGTTAGAGTAAGTTTTGTTGGAATTTGCCCTTGAGGTTACTCTCTAAAATAACCACTTCTACAAACATTCTTTTCATATTGTCACATCTAAAGAAGATTCTTCAGCCATTTCATTTACAATCAAGTGTCTCCCCTCTCAGTGTGAGCTTAAGTGAGAGCATAGGGCACACCAGGAAAGCTTCAGCCACTGAATGCTGATGAAGAGATAACTTCAAAGAAGATGTCATTGGCTCATCACAGCAGGTTGGCAGCTGCAAGACAGGGAACTCAACTGTTATGCACTCAGTGATTCCTATCCTTTGTGACTACAGAATAGACTTAACACAGTGATTTTTAAGTTATGACATCTATCTAGGTACCACTGCTAATATGAGAATTTATAAGAGATGTCTACGAAATGGTGACATAATATCTCAGAACACAACTTGTCTATATAATCCTGTTAATGTTTTGAAAGTTTTGGAATCTCAAGACTTGACACTGTCTTGTAGGCATTTTTTTTTTAATGAAGCTACATATGTCTTTCTATAGCAGAGTAAGAGTTATAGATATATTGTCACCTGTTTTGGCAGATTCATTGAATATTCTTGAGGCAGAGCAAATGGGAGGACTAAACTCCCAAGACTTTGCCCTTTCACAGTTCCTGCCCCCTACTGTTCCCCTCAGTCTCCTCACTATGCATCCAAACTAGCAGGTAAATCCACGGCTCATGATGCATGCATAATCTTTTCTCTCTCTCTCTCTTTTAAAATATGAGAATCATCCAAACAATCATAGTCATATTTTCGTGATTTAGGATTAATACAACCTACAGTCAGTGATATAATATACATTATATTGCAGCAATGAAAGAACAGTTGGGAACAAAATAATCTGTGGTACAAAAGCCATAACTCAAAGCACATACTCTACTTAAAGATCTGAAGGAAAGCTATAAGCAGAAAAGACAAATGTTGCATTAAAACCCTAAAATCTTTAATTCTTGCTGTGTACTTTAAGAGTTAGAAATACATATTTAAGATAAATATATATTACATATGACTTGAGTATGCATTAAATTTATTAATAAAATTTTAGTGACAGCCAAGGCTGTATTGAAAACAGTGAACTCCAAGTTTCTCTTCAAAGAATCAATATGCCAGTATGTTCAGTTTCTGCGTTGTTCTCCATTCTAAAGTTTAATTTCCTCATTCTCTTCATCTTTTTGCCTCTAGTTTCAGTAAACAACCTTCCCTCCAGCTCTAATCAGTAGTTCACATCTGTTCCCCTGGTCATCTGCTCTGTCCTGAGTCACCCCTGGTCACCTGCTCCTTCCTGAGTCACCTGTGCCATAACTGTCTTTCCCACCATAACTACTCACCCCACCACTCTGGATCGTACCCCCGCTCTCTTTAAAACAGCCAATCGGAATTAGCATAGACTGTGCGGTCCAACCCTAGCCAGTAGGGGAACGACACAACAGTAGGCGCTAACTGTGTCAGGGGTAAGAAACACTGCCTCCCTTCTTCAGGTGTGCTCTCACTATTGCTCCATCCATGAGATGCACACACACTTCCATAGAAGTAAAAATTTCCTTGCTGAGAAAATTTATGTTTGGTTGCTATTTCTTTTGTAGCGCCAAAAATTTGCTTCTAACTGCTGCTTTTAAACACTGCCTACTAACATTCTATTTCTGAATTTATAAGAAAGCTACTCATTCGTTTTCATGAAGGAAAAGTTGATCAAACACGTTTTCAAAGTATTATTAATAGTTTATGGGAATTCATGCATCTCTTATTGGTACTTCAGCTCATATTCCTATAAGGTTAGTCAGAATATCCAAAATTTGGCTGGGCACAGTAGCTCACGCCTGTAATCTCAGCACTTTGAGAGGCTGAGGTGGGCAAAACAGCAGGTCAAGAGATTGAAACCATCCTGACCAACATGGTAAAACCCTGTCTCTATTAAAAATACAAAAATTAGCTGGGTGTGGTGGCATGTGCCTGTAGTCCCAGCTACTCAGGAGGCTGAGGCAGAAGAATTGCTTGAATCTGGGAGGTGGAGTTTGCAGTTAGCAGAGATCCTGCCACTGCACTCCAGCCTGGTGACAGAATGAGACTCTGTCTCAAAAATAAAAAATTCAAAACTTTTAAAATACTCTGAATAAAGAATTATTCCTGTAGAGTTAATTCTACAAATCAGACACACTCAATATCACTTAGCATTTAACCTAAACAAAAGCAATATTACATTCAAAATGAAATGGGCTCAAAAAGGAGCTCTCAAGTCTATGAAAAGTTTCATTTTGTTGATTCACATCCCTCAACCCCAGTATTATGATGCTATCAGATGTTCACTTAATATTTGCTTTTCTTAATAAATCAGAAACTAAAATCCAATGAAAGATTTTAGTGAGTTTCCTAACCATGTAAGTTCTCACCAAGATTCAAATTTCACATTCCCTTTTTTCCTTGCATCATGTCTCTTGAGGTAAAGGTTTGGATTTAGCATATTGCTAAATGCCTGCTATATACTAGGCTTTGGTTTACATGCTTTCATACATGTATGCATATCTCCATTCATTTTTAGTTTTTAATTTTTATTCTTTTTGGAGATGACATCTCACTCTCTCTTCCAAGCTGTAGTACGGTGGCATGATCACAGCTCACTGAAGCCTCGAACTCCTGGGGCTCAAGTGATCTTCGGTTTGAGCCTCCCCTGTAGCTGGGACTATAAGCATTCACCACCACTCCTGGCTAATTTAAAAAATATATATTTTGTAGAGATGGAGTGTCACTATGTTGTCCAGGCTGGTCTCAAACTCCTGGCCTCAATCAATCCTCCCACCAAGACCTCCCAAAGTACTTGAATTACAGTATAAGCTTCCACACTAGTCCTAATTTTTAGTTTTTAAATGGCACACACACACACATATCCCATATCTCTCTCAGTGGCACATATAAGAGGGAAATTTGTTGGAGTTTTTGAAATCACTAAAGGCCTGGTTTTGGTTACATGCAATGTCAGTAAATGTGAGTAAATATATTTTCATGAATTGCATTCATAGAAAGATTTTGGCCTGATTATTTGAATAGGTATAGTTGCCACACATCCTGAAACAAACGAATTTGTTTCACATCTGTTCTGTGTCTACAGTACTTTACATTATCTTGATATAAAGGACATTTGTTTTGCTTACTCTCAGCCTGTAGTCCTGAAGTCTGCTTAGGATTGCTTCACGTTTATCCTAGATGCTTCTGTGATTTCTCCAGAAACAGTAAAAAAGGTATGCACGTTGTTAACAGTACTGTTTCTACTTTGATCTTTATCACCACACTTCTGTTGATTCTCATATACTTTCAGATTCTCACAACTGGTATTTGCAGACGTAACCTCAACTATGTGCCTTAAGTTAGCTTTACCAGCTTTTACATCAAGGATTTTAGAAGCAGCTAGGGAGAAGTTAGCAAATTTCTGTGGTTGAAAAGTCTGTTATATTATTATCCCTCGATAGCAGTATTGTTTGAGTATGTCAAAACAAAACTACTACTCTCCTTCTCCTCAATGTCTCTAGAACTTTGTTCACTGTTTACCACCTTCCACTCCTAATTTACTTATCTCCCTTCCTATAAATCATTATTTCCTGTAAAAAAGTTATGTCTACTGAGGTGAGTAGATTATGAGGTCAGGGGTTCGAGACCAGATTGGCCAATATAGTGAAACCCTGTCTCTACTAAAAATACAAAAAATTGGCTGGGCATGGTAGTGGGTGCCTGTAATCCTAGCTACTTAGGAGGCTGAGGCATAAGAACCTCTTGAACCTGGGAGGCAGAGTTTGCAATGAGCTGAGATTGTGCCACTGCACTCCAGCTCAGGTGACAGTATGAGGGTCTGTCTCAACAAAAAAGAAAGAAAGAAAAAGAAAAGTTAACTCTAACAATGCATATCTTATTTTTTAAAAAAGTCCTCTTGACCCACTTCCTTAAGAGTTTCATTTATTTCTCTTCCCTTTATAGCCAAATTTTATGGAAAACACATTAATAGGTCTTGCCTCTATTTAATAACTACCCCATTCAAGCTTCAGTTCATTCCAATTTGGCTTCTATCTCCAGCCTACTAACAAAACTGTTCTTGTCAGTGACCTCCACTTTTCCAAATTCCATTAGATTTTTACTCGTGTTGTGCAGATTCTCAGCAGCACTTGACATAGTTGCACTATTTTTCTGAAAATATTCTTCTCTACTAGCTTCCATGAGCCTTTCTACCCCTACAACTGTATCTTCTATGCCTTTATGGTTTCTCTTTATTCGTATATACTATAAAATTTGGAAATTGAAAGGGCCAGATCCTAGACTTTCCCTTATCTCTTTATATTCTTCTGATGGTTATTTCATCTACTCTTCTGACTTAATTATTATCTGTAGAGTTAAGACCATGCTCCTAACCAAAGAGAGATGATTTTTTGCTAAGCAGAAAGCTATAATTGGACAAGGTTCATTTACAACCTTTTCACTCCATCTCACTTTGCCAAAATAAAATATCAGAGATATTATTCTATTTTGCTTATTTAATATTCTAATGTCAGTTAAATGTGCCCTATTATTAGCTCCCTCTCCTTCTGAATTGTCTTTATTTTCTGACTTTTTAATGTTTATTGAGTTTCTGTGAAAACTAGAGTTTGCTATGAACGAGACACATAGCACAGCTTTGGTGATGCCTATTTAAAATATTGCATGCCATGATATCTGATATGGTTTGGCTCTGTGTCCCCACCCAAATCTCACATTGAATTGCAATTCCCAGTGTTGGAGGAGAGGCCTTGGTGGGAGATGATTGAACCATGGAGCAGACTTCTTCCCTGCTGTTCTTGTGAAAGAGTTCTCCTGAGATCTGCTTGTTTAAAAGTATGTAGCACCTTGCCGCAACACTAATTTTTCCTCCTGCTGGCCTTGTAGAACCTGCTTGCTTCCTGATTCACCTGCTGCCATGACTGTAAGTTTCCTTAGGCGTCCCCAGAAGCAAAAGGCTATACAGTCTGCAGAACCATGAATTATAATAATTAAATCCCTTTTCTTTATATATTATCCAATCTCAGGTATGTCTTCATAGCAGTGTAAGAACAGACTACTACAGTATCTATAATTTAAAACTTACCTATTAGAGACACAAGAAATACATAACATATTTAAGTGTCTGGACAGACAGCATTCTATATGCTTATAAATATGCATGTAATAATTGGTATAACATTCAAAGGAAGAAAAGATAAATATCAGCTAGTCTAAAAGATAAATATCAGCTAGATCTAGGAGGAATGTCAGCCACATGATGAAACTGGAAGCTACTGTCTTTCCCTCTACCCACTGATATACCAAGTAAACATCTGTTATTGTATCAATTCCCTTTGAGAGAAAGTCAGAGACCAGTGGAAAAACTCCTACTCCTTCAGCAACTGAGAAAACATCCATATTGAAGGGGTAGGAAAAGTAGAGACACACTTGGGTATGAACCAAACTTCTATCAAAGTTGCATTGCAGAGCTAATAAGTCTAATATATAGTGGCCCTTCAGCAGCCAAAAGGAAACCTGGCACTTCATGAGCCTTTCCTTCAGCTTACCACAGTGATAAATCCAGTCTACCCATGTTTTCCAAATATTGAATACCCCCGGCTCTTGTGTGGATTTTGGCCATGCAACTAATGCCATAAATTCTATAACTCCCACCCAAGGGACTGTCTACTTAATGACCCAAACCTGGGAATCAACTAGGATTTTCATTTCTGATTAGCCATAGGCCACAGAAAAAAAGAGATGGACATACAACAGGCACACTGTCAGCATCTATCTCCTCAGGGTCCAAGCATACAGTTGAACATTAGTACAGGCATTTGCTACAGATCCTTTCCCTAGCTTAGTGCAGAGAATGTGAAAATAAACACCTGTGCTCAACTTCACCATGAAGATATAAGAGACTGGGACACACATGCAGCATACCAGCATTTCCATTTATATTTATTATAATAGATAATTTGGTTCCTACCTTACCAGTCTCAGTACAAACAGGACATGGCACACCTGGAGGATAGGGGCCACCAAAAACAGAGACAGCACTCTGGATGAACTCAAAGATTTGAGAGGCACTTTAAAATCTCTGACTAGACAGATGAGTGAGATCTTTCTTCTAAATAAGGCCAGTATGTCAATACTGGGAGAGATAGTTGTATTATGTAATATGCAAAAACCAACAGAGAATTAAGGAAAATGAATAAACGGAGCAATATATTTCAAATAAAAGAACAAGATAAACCTCCAGGCATTAATCAGAGTAAAGTAAAGATATGTGATTTACCCAACAGAAAATTTAAAACAATGGCCATAAAGCTGCTCACTGAGGTTGGGGGAGCAAAACAAAAACAAAGTGAAAAATCTCAACAAAGAGAAGGTATTAAAATATACCAAACAAGGCCAGGCACAGTGGCTCATGCCTATAATCCAAGCACTATGGGAGACCAAGGCAGGTGGATCACTTGAGGTCAGGAGTTTGAGACCAGCCTGGCCAACATAGTGAAACTACATCTCTACTAAAATTATAAAAAATAGCTGGGTGTGGTGGCACTTGCCTGTAGTCCTACTCAGGAGGCTGAGGCAGGAGAATCACTTGGACCTGAAAGGTAGAGGTTGTAGTGAGCCAAGATTGTGCCACTGCACTCCAGCCTGGGTAACGGAGTGAGACTCCCTCTCAAATAAAAAAAAAAAGGAAAAAAAAGAAAAAACACAAAAAAAGAAAAGTACCAAACAGAAAACAGAACAATATGTCTCAACTAAGTTTCAACTAAGTTTCAATAGAGGGGTTTTCCAGCATAGTAGATCAAGTACAAGAAAAGATCAATAAACTCAGAAACAGGTCATAGAAATCATATAATCTGAGAAGGAAAAAAAATGTAAAGAGAATGAAAAAAAGAAAATAGTTTAAGAGACATGGAACATCATCAAGCATAACAATGTATATATAATTTGCACATCAGAAAAAGAAGAGAAAGAAAAGGAACAAAAAATATATTAAAAGAAATTGTGGCAGAAAAGTTCAAGCCTGAGGAAGAAAACAGAAATCTGGATCCAATAAGCACAAAAGACACCAAATAAGGTGAATCCAAAGAGGCCCACAAAAAGACACATCAAAATGAAATTGTAAAAAATTAAAGACAAAGAGTTTTGAAAGCAGCAAAGGAAAAGAAATTGTTATATCAACGGACTATTCATAAGATTATCAATGAATTTTTTTAGCAAAAACCTTACAGGCCAGAAAGGAACAGAATGATATATCCAAAATCCTGAGAAAAACGTGTCAATCAAGAATAGTATGCCCAGAAACCCTGTATTTAAAAACAAAAGGATGAAAAAGACTCTCAGATGAACAAAAGCTAAGAGAATTATCAGAGGTAGATCCACCTTACAAAAATTCTAAAGTGAGTTCTTCAATCTGAGGGAAGAAAATGTGAAATAGTAACATGAAAACTCATGAAAGTACAAACCTCACTGGTAGAATAAGAACATTTTCAAATCTCAAGTAGTCTAACACTGTAACAGCAATCAACAGATCAATTATATCTCTTTATAAAAGTCAAAGCCAAACTATTAAAAACAATCAATGCCACAATATATTTTTAAGGATACAAATTATTTTTAAAATGTACATTGTGTAACACAAAGCATGAGAGAAGAGGAACTAAAAGTGTGGAGTTCATATGTGATTAATGTTAAGTTGTTATCAGTTTAAAATGGCCAGTTATAAGATGTTTTATGAAAGCCTCAGAATAATCACAAAATAAAAGCTTATAATAGACACATAAAAGACAAAAGCCAAAGCATGCCACTATAGAAAGCCATCAAACCACACACACACAAAAAAAAAACAACAAACGAAAAAACAAAAGAACTACTAAACCACCAGAAGATAGTTAACAAAATCGTGCAATTCAGTTCTTAGCTATCAATAATGACTTTGAATAGAAATTGATTAAATCTTCCAATCTAAAGGCATAGGGTAGACGAATGGATAAAACATAAGACGAAACTATTTGCTGCCTACAAGGCACTCACTTTACTGTAAGAGATCCATACAGACTAAAACTAAAGTGATGGAAAAATATATTCCATGTTAATGGAAACAAAAAGAGAGTGCCCTACTTACTTCAGACAAAATGGACTTCAGGTCAAAACTGTAGAAAGAGACAAAGAAGGTTACTATATAATAATAAAAGTTCAATTTATCTAGAAGATGTAACAATTATGTACACACCCAATATTGGGGAACCTATGTACACAAACATTAAGAGATCTGAAAAGAGACATAGACTGCAACACAGTAACAGTAGGAAATTTCAATACCTCGTTTTCAACATTAGATCATCCAGACAGAAAATTAATAGGGAAATGTTCCACTTGAACTACACTTTAGACGAAAGCAACCTCACTGACATATATAGAACATTCCACTCAACAGCAACAGAATAGACATTCTTAAGTGCACATGAGACATTTTCCAGGACAGATTGTATTAGGTGATGAAAAATAACAAATGTGTGGAAATTAAACAATATTTTTCTGAACAACTATTGGATCAAAGAATAAATTAAAGGGGAAATTTTAAAATTTCTTGAACCAAATGAAAATGGAAGCACAACACACCAAGATGTATGGAATTCAGCAAACACAGTCTAAGAAGGAAGTTTATAGCAATAAATGCCTCCATCCAAAAAGAAGATAGATCTCAAGTAAACAATCTAAAGTTATGCCTCAAGAATGTAGAAAAAGATAAAGCTTAGAAGAAGGAAGAAAATAACAAAGAAAAGAGAAAAAAATAAATGAAATAGTGACTACAAAAACAATAGAGAAGATTAATGAAACAGAGTTTGTTTTTTGAAAAGCAACAAAATTTACAACGCTTAAACTAAGAAAAAAAAAAAGAGAGAAGACTCAAAATCAGAAATGAAAGAGGAGACATTACAACTGATAACACAGAAATACAAAAGATCATAGGAGACTACTAGGGATAATTACACACTAACAATTTGGACAATCTAGATGATGAAATATTTCTAGAAAAATACAACCTACCAAGACTGACTCATAAAGAAACTAAAAATATGAAAAGACTAATAATGAGTGAGGAAATTGAATCAATCATTTAAAAAAATCTCCCATAAAAGAAAGGCCTAGAACCAGATGAATTCTACCAAACATTTAAAGAAGAAATAATACCAGTTTTTTCTCAAACTCTTCCAAAAAACTGAAGAGAAAGGAACACTTCCCAAACTCATAATTTGAGGCCAGCATTATATTGATACCAAAGCTAGGCAAAGACATTACAAGAAAAGAAAATTATAAGCCAATGTCCCTGATGAGCATAGCTGTAAAAATCTTTAACAAAATACTAGCAAACCCTATTCAACAGAAAATTAAAATGATCATTCATCATTATTAAGTAAGATTTATTCCAGGAATGCAAGTTTGTTTTAACATACCCAAATCAGTATACATAGTTTACCATAGTAACAGATGAAAAAGAAAAATCATATGATCTTCTCAATTGCAGAAAAAGTTGTTGACAAAATTCAACATTCTTTCATGATAAAAACTCTCAATAAATTAAGTATTGAAGGAGTGTACCTCTAGACAACAAAGTGCATATATTAAATGCTCACAATTAGTATCACACTCACCAGTAAAGAATTAAAGGTGTTTCCACTAATATTAGAACAAGATAACTATGCCCAGTCTCATGACTTCTGTTCAACATAGTCCTAGAAGTTCTACCAAGAGCAATTAGGCAAGAGAAAGAAATAAAATGCATCCAGATAGGAAAGGATGAAATAAAATTATCTGTTTGCTGACAAAATGATATTATATATAGAAAATCCTAAAGACTCCATAATAAAAAACCTGTTAAAACTGGTAAAATCTGTAAAGTTGTAGGATACAAAACTCAGCTTACAAAAACCAGTAGCTTTCTATACACTAACAAACTTTTCAAAAAAGAAATTAAGAAAATCCCACTTTCAATAGAAGTTGAAATCATAAAATATTTAGGAGTAAATTTAACCAAGAAAGTGAAAGTACTATACACTGAAAACTATAAAACATTATGGAACAAAATTGAACATTACACAAATAAATGAAAAGGTATCCTGTGTTCATGAATTGGAAGAAACCTGTTAAAATGTTCATACTACCCAAAGCAATCTACAGATTCAATCCAATTTCTATCAAAATTTCAAGATCATTCTTCCCAGAAACAACAAGCCTAAAATTCATATGGATCCACCAAGACCTCAGATACTCAAAGCAATCTTGACCAAAAAAAGAACAAAGTTGGAGTCATCACAGTAGCTGACCTGAAAACCTATTACAAAGCTATAGTAATCAAACAGCATGATACATCCATAAAAACAGACAGATCAACCAATGGAATAGAAGAGAGGGGCCAGAAATAAACCCAGACATTTATCACTGATTGATTTTCATCAGAGGTGCCAAGAACACACACTGGAGAAAGGATAGTCTCTTCAGTAACTGGTATATCTACATGCGGAAGAATGACAATAGACCTTTATTTCACCTCCTGTAGAAGAATCAACTCAAAATGAGTTAAAGATTTAAGTATGAGATTTGGACTTGTAAGAACACTAGAAGAAACATAGGATGAAAGCTCCATGACACTGGTTGGGGCAGTGACTTTAATATGACACTATAATAACAAGCAAAAAAAGCAAAAATAGACAAGTGGGATTATATCAAACTAAAAATCTTCTGCACAGCAAAGAAAACAACAGTTGAATAGACAATCCACAGATTGGGAAAAAATATCTGTAAGTCATGCAATGGATGGGCTAACAGCCAAACTGTACAAGGAACTCAAGCTACTCAAATAACAATACAACAAATAACCCTTTTTTAATGGACAAAGGACTTGAGCAGACATATTTTAAAAGAAGAATTACAATGGGGATGCGAGGCAGCAAACCACATTGCCATGTATGTACCTATGCAACAATCCTGCATGTTCTTCACATGTACCCCAGAACCTAAAGTGCAATAAAAAATATATATTTAAAAAATAAATATTTTGAAATGTTAAAAAAGAAAAAAGTTAGAAAGAATGAATAAAACCTACTATTTGATAGCAAAAAGAAGAAAAGAAGAAAGAAGAAGGAAGAGAAGAAGAAGGAGAAGGAGAAGGAGAAGGAGAAGAAGAAGAAGAGGAGGAGGAGGAGGAGGAGGAGGAAGAAGAAGAAGAAGGAAGAAGAAGGAAGAAGAAGAAGAAGAAGAAGAAGAAGAAGAAGAAGAAGAAGAAGAAGAAGAAGAAGAAGAAGAAGAAGAAGAAGAAGAATAATTACAAATGGCCAAGAAATATATGAAAAGTTGCTCAATATCTCTAATAATTAGAGAAATACATATTAAAACCACAGCGAGATATCACGTCACACCTGTTAGATTGGTTACTATCAAAAAATGAAAGATAAGAGTTGATGAGAATGTGAAGAAAAGAGAACCCTTATACACTGTTGGTGGTATTGTGAATTAGTATAGTCATTTGGAAAACCATATGGAGATTCCTCAAAATACAAAAAATGGAATTACCATAGGATTAATTCCAATAATGGGTATCTATGCAAAGGAATTGAAATCAGTATGTCAAAGGGATGTCTGCACCCCTGTGTTTATTGCAGCGTTAACAATGGCCGAGAACTGGAAACAACTGCAGTGTCCCTCAACAGATGAATGGATTTTAAATTTTTGGTGTATATATATATATATATATATATCAGAATACAGTCTTAAAAAAAGAAAATTCTGTCACTTGTGACATAGATGAACCTAAAAGACATTATATTAAGCAAAATAAGCCTGGCACAGATAGACTAATAAGGTATAAATTCTCTAATATGTGGAAACTAAAAAAGTCTAACCCATGGAAGGGGAGTGTAGAATGGGGATTAGCAGAGGTTGTAGGTGGTGGGGAGCAAATGGGGAAAGGGGAGACTTTGGTTAATTAGATAGGAAGAATAAGTTCTGGTGTTCTATTGTATAGCACAGAAACCATAGTTAATAATAATGTATTATATATTCAAATTAGCTAAAAGAGAGGATTTTAAATATCCTTATCACAAATAATAAATATTTGAGGTAAAGGATATATGCTAATTAGCCTGATTTGAACATTCCACAATGTATACATAGTTGGAAATATCACATTGGAGCCCATAAATGCATACCATTATTTGTCAACAATAAAACAAAAACCTAGATCAATAATCCCAAGATTATTGTTTTAATAATTCAAAGAAACTTCTGAATAGCCCTGTTATACATTATCTACAGCCCTAAATATAATCAACTGCTTGTCTCATTAATTCCATTTTTAAGGGAATTTAAGAGAAATAAAATTATGCATGTAATTTAATCAGCATAAATGTTTTTCAACAGGTTATTCATGATAAAACATTAGCTATATATCAACTACGAAATAAGTAGATTAATTTTGATACATTGTCATGATAGAAAAACAGCATATTGAAGTGTATATACATGTAAATTTTAAAAAAAACAACAACTATTTGTAACAATAAGAGCTGGAAATACAAACTATATGGAATAAGATATTCATCTCTAGATAGAGGATTTTAAAATATTTGATTGTGTATGCTTTTTCATATTAAAATTCTCTATTATATATTACATTCATAATGAGAAAATTTAAAAGTCTTTTCTAATCCCTCTTAGGTTTTCTTTTATTTTTCTGAAACAGAATCTTGCTCTGTTGCCCAGGCTGGAGTGCAGCAGTGTGATCTCAGCTCACTGCAACCTCCGCCTTCTGGGTTCAAGCAATTCCTACCCGCCTGAGACTCCTGAGTAGCTGGGATTACAGGCACGCACCACTGCAGCCAGCTAATTTTCATATTTTTAGTAGAGACGAGGTTTCATCATTTTGGCCAGGCTGGTCTCGAACTCCTCACCTTGTAATCCACCTGCCTCAGCTCCCAATGTGCTGGGATTACAGGTGTGAGTCACCATGCCTGGCCAGGTTTTCTTTACTAAGGAAAATAATGATAATTCTTCCTATTCAGACATTGCTAATAGTCACTTCATTCACACTAGCCTTTTTTTCTTCAATATAAAATCTTTGGTTTATTGGTATAACATATTTCCCTAATATATGTAATCATTTATCTTATCAATGCCTTGGAAATAGTTAAGCCCAGTATCTCCCCACTACTGTCCACAAACATGATTAGCAAAAAATTTTTTTATAATAATGATCCTAAGTATAAAGATATCATGTAAGCATTTATGAGAGTTCATTTACATTGGCTTTTTAATGAAAGATCCATTGGAGCCTTGCTTTGATGATGATGGTAATAATAATAAATATTTGGGCACAAACTACATATCAAGTTCAGTCCTAGGCTTTTTAGATGTATTTTCTTGCTTAATTCCAATAATAGTCTATGATACTGCTGCTAATGTTATCTCAAGAAGAAAATGAGGTTTGGAGTTATGAAGTGATTCTCCCACAGGCACGTAGCTAATGAGTAGCGTTGGTAGGATTTGACCCTAGGTCTATGAAATTCCAAAATCCATCAAGACTATTAGTCTGCATGCTATGGTAAACAGGCTGCTTCAGATTTGGAGGCTGTTCTACAGAAGAACACCTCCTCTCTGTGACCAGTTCTTTGTTTTCTTTCCCTAGTCCCCAAACATGTTTTTTGCTAAGTACAACCTCATTAAAAAAGTTATGTTGGTAGCGGTCAAAAAATAGCAAAAGCCATCAGCATCAATAAGAGTAGAATTAAAGTCTTTATAAAAAAATCAAGCTAAACTTAGAGTAACTTTGCAGTTTTAAATTTAAATAAGTTTAGATTTATAAGCAGGTTAAGTGTAACTTTGATGGAAACATTTCCTCTGGAAAATCATTATTTCTCACTGTCTTCAATTAAAGGGTTGGATAGTTAGTTTGCCACTTAATACCCCTATGTAAAAAAGTGAGATGTCTTGGAGTCACAAGGGAAGATTCATTGAAATGGGGAAAAGACTCAGTTGGAGATCAGATTCTAATCTTTTAAAGCTGACCAGTTTGATCCTCTGAAGCCTCTAAAATTATTTAGCTGCCAAGTTGTAGAAAGATTCAATTGTTCTGAAGAATTATACTGGACTTTGTTAGTAACTTCTAACTCATTATCAGAACCAAGGGATGATAGAATTTCAGAGCTGAAGATGAACCCTCAGAGTAATCTAGTTCTATTGACTTAACAATGGAAAACTGTAAAAATGCATTTTAAAGCTGTTAAATTACTAGCTCAAAGTTTCACTTCTAGATATACTAGATTCATTCAGAAGCCAAAATAGTACCCTTTTCACTAAAATTCAAGTTATAAATTTACACAAACTCAATATTTATGTTTAATGTATAAATTGTGCTTGTTTCCATAAGTCATTTGTTAGTTCTAAGAAATAATCCTAAAATGACTAGTTAGATATTTCACAGCATGCTACACAATATTAAATCACTACAAATAGAGACTTCTACAATTAGATCACTAAAATTAAATTATTACAATTATAAAATATTAACAAAAATTTCAATCTGTTTGCATTCATACATTATGTAGTTCTTACATGTATAAATCATTTGTATTATGGACTTGTTTGTTGTAGAAATTAATTCTAATGATTAACACTAAAATACCAAAATCAGACTATGTATGTATAGTTAAAAGCAAAAAATAAAAATAAAATTTTGCTTAATTAAAGTTATCGAAGTAGAGAATCAGAGCTTACTTTGGAACACCATGAAGAATATCACAAATGTCTAGCCATTTCTTTGTACACAGTCAGCAAAAGGAGTCATCCACTCAAACAAGGCTATGTGACATGCCATAGAGGTTTAACGAGGCCAGCACATTTCCTGAAAACTTGTCTTGCAAAAGGTTTCCCTGTTTACAATATTTCTCTGCATAATAAGGTATTACCCTGGCACATTCAAAAGTGAACAAAGAGCTTGTTGTTAACACAAAAAAGCCCCCCTCCTCTTCCCATGTTATTTGATACCTCTTGGCTATAAGTGATCTAAAGATGTCTGGGTGCTGAAGCAAATAAAACGAAAGAAGCTGTTCTGACATTTGTACTCAGACTTCTGAGTGGAAAGTCAGTAAGCTGTTTCTTGCAGCTTCTTATAGATAAGGATCTGTAGTGTGCTCATTTTCCCTTGGCCACTTTCCTACATCCTAATTCAGATTTTGCAGTCAGGTATAGTTACGCATTTCCTTGACTCTTAAGACCAGCATTTGAGTGGGATCTCATTCTTGGATTTTAGATACTGATTCATTTTTGTCATTGTTGTAAGTAAATGGGATGTGTGGAGAATGATGGTAATCCTGGAGCTGCTTGGACTGAAATAAGAAAGAAGCTGACACTTACGAATACTCAAGTGGCACTAAAGAACACGTAGCGTAAGTGGTCTACAAAGATGGTCATAAATAATTTCTCCCATCCTTGTTCATTCATGCCTGCCATGACTTCTATCAAGCAGTGAGGTATACGGCCCCATTCCTTGAACCGAGGCTGGCCTTGTGATTTAGATTTACTTCAATCAAATAGAATGTACAGAAAGAATGTTTTGGGACATCTGAGCCCAGACCTTGAGCTCCCTAGGAAGGTCCCCTTTTGCTGTCTTAAAAACTATCTCCCATTTGCAGAAGTCTAGCTTCCTGAAGGTTGAGACTCTAAAGGGGGGAAAAAAAGAGACCTAGACTGTCCCAGCTACTTCAGCCATCTCATGTGAGGCCACAAATACATCAGTGAAGCCACCTTAGACTTTCTAGTATATTCCAGGTTGAGCTGAAGAACTTCCCAGCTGAACCCAGCAGCTTTCAGAAACATGAGAAGTAATTAATCATGGCTGTTTCAAGCTACTAAATTTGGGGCTAGTTTGTTATATACCAACTGATGACTGAGACAGAATCCTGTTACAGTTGGCATAGCAAATAATCTAACTTTAGCCCCACTACCCTCTGTGACGTTTGCTATGATTTCTCTACTGCATTTGGTACCTCTGATTATGCATTTTCAAAATTTTAAATGTATCAATATTTCAAACTTGGTTCTAAATTAAGCTGCTAAATCATCTCCAGAAAACTGCACTATTTTAAAGCAATGATTACTTTACCTGTGTACTTTGCTCTCTAGCAATTCCTCTGAGCCATCCATCTGAGCATTATCTTCCTATTGCTTCTCTTTCACAGTTCATCAGCCATGATACTTTCACATTTGTGATTAGAACAAGTCTCAGAGATGTGTCCCTTCATTTTCTTCCCATTTAAACATAAGGGACTTAATATTTATTACCTGAGCTTAGAAAATCATCTCCTACATTGTTTCCTTGTCCTTCAACTAAAAGAATTTTTCTAAACTGCATATATAATCATGTAATTTTCTGCTTTAAATCACTAAATGGCTCCCTACCATGGAAGAGCTTCCTATCCAGTGTGTTGGGTACAATAATGGGTACACACATTGGTGAGTCTATAAATGTTTACCAACCTGCTTTCCATGATAAAATGTATATACACACACATACATGTATACGTTTATTATGTTTTACTGATATAAAGAATGCACAGCATATAATTTACAAGTAACAACAACATACGCATTACTTTTCTTGTAAATTCCATATTGCCAATTAATTCTAACAGTGTGTACTTGTTGATTTTTGCTAAACTGTTGTATCTGGAACCAAAATATAGTTATAGTTCATAAGCAACTGTATTTTCTGATATGAACGTTACTATTTTTAGTTATATTACTGGGTATGAAGAACAGTGATGTATGTCAGGACTTCACTCATTAGTTAATGAGAATTGAATCAGACAACAGTTTTCAAATATGTGCAGAATATTTCAATTTTTTTTGTGCTACTCACAATATAAAAACTTTAGATTCAGCACACTTAAGTGTAATCTGAATTATTAACACTTTCTCCACCACTCTCTTAGGCCCAGACAACAGATCAACAAAACAACAAATAAAAATCTGATTTGTAGTGTTTGCTTATTTTTCAGGGCATGCAAACTCTCTCCACAGCCAATTTCAAGCTACCAACATGATGTCACTGTATGAGGAGATGGAAAGACGCACAGCAGTAGAGAATTATATAGTATTTCTATTACTCTAGTATGGTAGAAATAACCTCACAAGCAAAGAGTATAGTTAAAATTATTGGGAAGTTATAAGTTCTGAATATTTATTACCTTTGTTTTTAATTTACTTAATTGTAAGTTTATGTAATATGATCTCTAATAATGGCTATGTTAATCAACTAGCTTGCATAACTCTTGAGATTAAACAATCTACTCTCTTTTGCCAGTATTATTACCTGGCTCTGGCACCCCAACCTGGTGTGCCCAAAACCTCCATCTGTTTTCCTCTAGAGGAAGCTGGTAAGGCTCAGGTCTCAGTAACAGCTAAGCTTCTGGCCCTCATCCTCACATGGAGAACTCCAGCCAATTTTTCACTTTGTGAATCAAGCCTCCATGAAACAATCCTTTGCCCATGCAGACAGAGATGACTACTTCTTCCCTTATGCCCTACTTTTATTTTATTCTATCTCCTGCAGTATCTATCACAAATATTGTGACTATTTGCCATTTCCCTAATCCACTAACAGTTATTAGTAGTCCGTAGTAAGGAACTATGACCTACAACGGGTATTTTGCTTGTTATGTAAGAATAAATGTATCAAAAGTGAGTGGGTTGTTAGGGCTGACAGAGAACAGAAGATTGAAAATTACCGCCAGAATGCAGAGCTCTCTATCATCCTGGGCAAACCAACTGTCATTATCATCATCTAACAGGAAAAAACCAAGCGGTTCACTTTATTCAGGGTTAGTGAGATAGCACAGAAGAATAACAGAACAGTCTGTCAGCACTCTCCTAAGTAAATGATCAGTAAGCTCCTAAGAAGACCAAAATACTTCAAAGATTCCCCTTGACAGAATCTGGCAAGATACTACACTACACACTTTGATGGAAACATTAAAGTAACGAGAGTAGCCAGAGATAACAAAACCAGTACTAACCTAGTGATACAGAAGCCTTGTGAAGCAAGAAGGGCTGACATACTTCTGATTACTATTTCCTCAACACATACATAATCTAAGGATCAACTGGCAATATTATCATCACTTCCAGGAAAAAAACATCAGTATCTATGGAAAACAAGTGTAGAGCTTTGTGATGTTTTCCAAATATCACTAACAAGATTACTTGAGTTTAAAAGCATAGCAGTAAAGGCTGAATCCTGTCTATATTGCCCTCTACCAATTAGATGTATAGCTTGTGTTTGAACATGTTCTGTTGTGGGGAACTCAATACATCTCTCACTGCTTAGACTATATTTGGCAAAACATGAAAACCAATAAGACTGATAAAAGGGGTCTGAAAGCTAGTCTCTTATTATAGCTGCACTACTTTCAGATCTACTCTTCTGGGCTGGGTAAAGCCTGGCAAAGGTTATACCACACCACGAAGGTCCCACATGACCATGGGTAGCCCTTGCCAGCAGGGCAAAAGGAGCTCTAAAAATATTTTAAAAATCTAAATGCTGCTCACACTGAAGCCAAATAAACACAGGATGACAACCTTGGCATGATCATGTTTTTTTTTAACATGGTGTAAACTGTTGAGGTTGCCACAGATCTGTAATAAAAATCAAAACATTTGTTGAACACCTACTCTATTCAATGCTGATTATCACCAATTTTGTAACAACATTCATGCTAATTGCTTATAGTAAATGAAGAAATGTACCAACAGGTTGAATATTCTTATACCAGAACTTGTAGAAAATCTTACATGTGATATCCATATTTATAGGTAAATCCAGAGACTCGTTGAGGTGAATCTACACATCCCAGATTACACAGGTGGGAAGTGGCAGAGCTAAATTTGAATGCAAACCTAACTCGAGGTTTATGTTCTTGAACCTACAGCATTAAATAAAGACACACTTCATGCATTAGCATTAAAGTTCCACAAGTTTATGTTATTAATAATTAGTCAAATGTTGACAACAGCATCTTTAAAAAGAGGTTAGCAATAGGAACACAATTCATCTCACTGAGCTGAAACATAAGTACCCAAAATATTTGGATGTCAATATTCATGTTTAAACATATTCAGACATGCGTTGAAATGCAGAAAATTATAGAGTTCCTCACTTTTTGCTATGCATATTCCTGACTATGATAATGTTTTTTTCTTTCATTCAGCAAATATTTATTGCTTGTGGGCCAGGAAATGTGCTAAGCCTTCCTAATGCCCAATAAACAAGACAAGAAGTGCTCTTGATATCCAATGAACATTGTAATTGGAGAAACAGATAGTATATAAATAAAAAGTAAACAGATGAATATCTATGATCAAGTGATCATTATTCCTGAAATCCTCAGTGTGTGTTAGCAACTTTGTGTTATTCTGCAGGTAATGATTTTGGTTTCCATTTTGGAAAATGAAACTTCCCTGTCTTCTATATAGGATACAACTGGATTGCAACTACAGATATTTGAGTCAGTGGGTTTCCCAGAAACTATGAGGAAAAAAAAAAAGTGGCATGAGTTTCCAGTTCTGGAAACCCTGCTCCCTAGGATGTGTCCCTGTACAGGTTATAACCATTCTTTGCAGTCTCTAAAATGAGAGTGTTGCATTCCCCAAATGATCTATGAGATTCATTTCATCTCTAAAAATCTCTGATTCTGTGTTTAGGAGTAGAAAAACAAATTAACTGAATCAATAACTACAGATTTTGTGTGTGTGTGTGTGTGTGTGTGCATGCATACATATGCACACACATATATACACACATTAATAATATAGTACATAATGTATATAGTTATATACTACAGGTTTTTATATATATTGAGAAACAGAAATAGAGAAAACTTATTAAAGTAAGGAACAGAACTGTCTGTTTGAAATATCCTTTAATAGTCTATATTCTGAATATTGATTCAGAAATTATAAACACATTATTGTAAGGCCATTTGGTATGCACAACGCTTGACTATTTAAAATTTTCTAGGCCAGGACACAGCGCCTCATGCTGCCTGTAATCTCAGGAATTTGGGAGGCTGAGGCAGGCAGATCACTTGAGGTCAGGAGTTCAAGACCAGCCTGCCTGACATGGTAAAACACCTTCTCTACTAAAAATACAAAAATTTGCCAGGCATGGTAGTGCACGCTTGTAATTCCAGCTGCTTGGGAGGTTGAGGCAGGGGAATTTCTTGAACCCAGGAGGCAGAGGTTGCAGTAAGCTGAAATTGTGACACTGCACTCCAGCCTGGGTGATGGAGCAAGACTCAGTCTCAATAACTAACTAACTAACTAACTAACTAACTAACTAACTAACTGTTTTCTAATCTAGTGTCTTCATTTTGGAGAGCAAATGGCAGCCAAGAATGAAGAAGAGATTGCTGTTGGGCAAGATCGCGGCAGCAGCAGAAGCAATGGCAGGACTGGTCCCAGGTCTCACACAGTTGTCTCAGATCAACTGTGGATCATATCACTTCACATATTAAGTTTTCCCATCTGAACCAGCCATGTTCCATTTCTGATTTTTGTTCTTTATTCTTCTAATTTTATTAGTATTCTTAATATTTTGGAGATATATTTCAGCCAATATTATCATGACTTTGTTTCTGATTCCAGACAATCAGATTATATCTCCATGTTACTGCTTATTTAAAAAAATTAAAAGTAGGACAATAAATTGTCACTTAATCTACATACTTTGTTCTTTGTTCCCTTCAAACTATATCTTTTCCCTAATGATAAAACCAAATTACTACACTATCATTAGAACAATCACAGTTTTACTGACTACACAACATTTCAGATTATATGTATGGCATCTAAAGAAATCAAGTCAAGTAAAAAAAGGATTCAAGTTTTATAACGCTTTCTCTCCTTGTGAGGATGTTCATGCCATTCCTAACAAAGAAAGAAATAAAGTGGGAATTATAATCATGAACACTTTTCTTAAAATTCTTGGATTAATCTGGCTACCCAAATGGAAACACACATCCACACAAAAACTTGTGCACCAATGGTCATAGCATTATTCATACTAGTCAAAGAGTGGATGCAACCTAAACATCTATCAAATGATGAATGGACAAATAAAACATGGTATATCTATAAAATGAAATATTTAAAAATAGAAAGGAATGAAGAAATATATGTGCTATATAATGTTGGTTGAAATAACCCATCTCTGGACACTACATATGATTTATTTATATAGTAAGTCCAGAATGTGCAAATCTAGATAGACAGGAAGTAGACTAATGGGTCGCTGGGGCTAGGAAGGGTAGAAAGAGGGAATGAGAAGTACCCAATTGTTGAAGTTGAGTACTTCCTGGGGTTGCTTTTTGGGGTGATGACAATGTTCTAAAGTTAGATTGTGGCGATATTTGTATAACTCTGTTACTATACTAAAACCACCAAATTTTACCCTTCAAAGGTGTGATTTCATAGTACATGAAGTTAAGAAAAATTGTCTACTTTACCATCTCTTTACTGAACTACCTAAGGAGCCCATGATCCAACTTAATTCTTTGAAATTGTGAAATGAGAAAGACTTTCATTAATACAAGTTCAAGTTTCATACGCTCAAAGGAACTTTTGAATTGATAATAATCAAAAGCTATCCCAGGATGCTGTGGAGCTAGATTACTTAGAATTGAGTCTCAGTTCTGCTAGTTATAAAATGTATGACCTTAGACAATTAATATTTTCATTGATCTTCAGATTTAAAAGAGAGTATATTATACTATCTAGCTTATAGGTAAATTCCTATTTTGTGCAGTTTTAGCTAATGTGACATAGTTCAAATGGCTGAACCAAGTCATGTGATATAGTTGGAACCCCTTCTTTCATAAATTTAAAATTATTGGCATGATGCTTTAAAGAAGTTATATAGAATTGCACAAAATAATATAGTAAAATGAGATATTTTATAGCTCAAAGAACTACTTTATTTTTGCATGAAAATGTGTCTCACTTTAAAATAATTTAAACAATTTTGTCTATAGCTTTTTTTTGTTGTCTTCTGAAAGGGCCAATTAGATAAAAGGTAAATAATATACTTTTTCTTTATATGCTGATTGTTTGAACTGATAGACACAAAAAATAAATGTTTATGTAATTCAGTTAATATCAAATGGATTATCCCAAATAAATGTTCATGAATTTTGAAGACACATAATAGTAACCTTCAGTTCTAAGGACATGTATTAAATTAGCCATTTTCATCCTGCAATCTCTAATGGGGATAATAAAAAGAATTGTAACAAACACTTAAGATGCTAAATTTTCCAAATATTGAAAATAGACACAAATATAAAACAAATAAAATAAAATATTTTTTATAAATATTTTAGTAGTTAAATAAAATATTTTCTGCTGGGTTTTATTTCATGCTTTTGATTCCTAGGTAAGATTTAAATTGATTCAGGAAAGGGATCACAAAATTATGTATACTTGGTTTGCTGACTTGGGAGACAAAGAACAAGAAAATGAACAACAAAGAAAGGGAGAGAGAAAGGAAATGACAAAGACATACTAATGGCACTCTGGTTAGTAATTCTGGAAAGGGTAACAGATTATTTGATCTTGATATAAACATCCTTCTATCATAAAGCAGATATGCAACTATGGTCCCGGAGCTGGAATGCAAAGTTTTATAGTCTAAAAGCAATTTATGCAACTAGTGTTTAAAATACTGAAGTCATTTAGAAATGTAAACTGAAAAGCTTTTTAAACAGAATCTTTCTTATGTGGAATGAAAGGGATAGAAGCAACATTCAAACTTTGACATTTGACTGCATTTATAATCCTGACACTTTTGGTAAACATTTTGATAACATTAACTTCAAGCTTAAAGAAATGGCAAGGATATGTTCAAAACTTGGGTTTCTTAAATTTTAAGAACAGATTTTCTTAAACAGATCTTTATATCTGTTCAGTTACATTGCTAACTTTTTACATCATGTTCCAAGAAGAAAATATCTGATTAACTCAAGAATCAATAGTTTCAATTAGCAGAGTTCTAAAATGTACAGCTTAAATATAGAGCAAATAAAGAATAGTTGTCAGTAGTTGTGTATATATTTCATTTGTTCATTCTCAATTAAAGCAAACAATTCCCATATATTATTTCAGTTATACCTATATTATTAAAATATATTCTGTGACATCATATTAGAGCTATTATAGACATAAGAATTTAAAAAGACATGGTCACCTCTGCTTAAAAGCCCCTAGTCAGTGGAAGATACACATATAACAAATAATGGATTTAAGTTACCTATAATAAATGCCATAACGGAGGTATCTAAGAGCCCTATGAAAATATCTGGAAGGGAAGGTAATTACTACCTTAGGGAATCTAAAAAGATTCCTTTAGTAGATAGCAACTAGGCTGGGCTTTGATGGAAGGGTAGTATTGGACAATTAGTACAGGCGATCAGGAAAAACAGTAGAAGAAAGGTATAACAGAAGATAATAGTCTAAAAAAAACAAGGCATATTCTTAAAACAAAAGACTGACTGATCGGAGGCTCTTTATTCTTCTGCAATTCAGTTTTGCTCTGTCTTTCTGGATATCATAATTCAGCAAACTGTTAGCAGCCACCCAGCATTTTTGCTACACTGCAATCTATGCTCATAGATAGTTTCCTAAGACTAACACCATATTGAAGGATTCCAGAAAGTATGACAGTAGCTTTATTCATCTTGGTGTATAATTAATCTTAAACAAAATATAAACAGTTTATATGTCAAATATTATTGCTTGATGTCTTTTAAAGATTTATATGGACTTACGTGGTACATTGTAATAACACTCTACAGCTAACAAAGTTGAGATAATTCTTATTATGCAAATACTCAGGTCATTATCTGGGTACATCTCGAAAAAGTTAAGTTCCTTTCAACATAATATATATACTAAATTAGCCAACTGGAATCTTAATCATTGGTCTATGTCTCATGCCAATATAGAAAAAGCCCCTAAACTGGCTATCATGAAAATTACCAGAGTCACAGAACAATCTGGCCTCAGAAAATCTGGGGACTGGCTCTTTTTTCAACATCCAAAGTAATCCTACCAACTGTCTCCTCAGAATCAGAAACCTACCAATACCCGTTCTATTTGTGGTTACTGGCTACTTTCTTTGTTTCTTCACGTTGTATATCTCCATCTTTGGTTTATATTCCTGCTACCAAACCAATACCACTCTTTTCTATAAAGATCTTTTTTGCTTGTACTTATACACAGATTCTGTTTACTTCTGTCTACTGCTACTTCATGCTCTCTTTTTCCCTCTCATCACTTTCTGTTTCCACTACCAGGCTGTATTAGTTTGTTTTCAAGCTGTTAATAAAGACATATCCAAGACTGGGTAATTTACAAAGAAAAACAGGTTTTACGGATTCACAGTTCCACATGGCCAGGGAGGGCTCACAATCATGGCAGAAAGAGAGAGGCATTTTACATTGCAGCAGTCAAGAGAGAGTATGTGCAGGGGAACTCCCCTTTAGTAAACCATCAGTTGTCGTGAGACACTCACTATCACAAGAACAGCACGGGAAAAACCCACCCCCACGATTCAATTACCTCCCACCAAGTCCCTCCCCTGACGCGGGAATTATGGGAGCTGCAATTCAAGATGAGATTTGGGTGGGGATACAGCCAAACAGTATCACAAGCAAATGACTTCTGGCTATTTATAGTTCAGATTGCTAAGAAAAAGAAGGCGTATAGTCCTCATGCAGTTTTTACACTAACTGACTGCTCTTGAATTACAGGCCAACTCTGATGTAATCACATTTAACCATAGGGATGGCAGCCTTGTACCAATGTCATGTCAACTTACAAAAAAGAAATTCTGACACTTGGTGTAATGTACATATACTTTTCAGAATACTCAATTGTTATGAAACATGAATATGTTGACAGTTTGTAAAAAATATAAAATTTTTTCATGCTTTATTTAAAAAGTAGCTCATAAGCAAAGACTTTGTTAGAGTAGGTAGAAATCATAGTAGGTATTAAATAAAGATAAGTGCTTAGAATATAAATCTTAAAAATATTTAAAAAACAAAAGAATGGACAGATCAGAAGGTACCTAATATTTATAAGGCCCTTGTATACAAAAGATTTAGGATATACTCAATACTGAGAATGTAGTAAATATGCCTGAAGCATAAGAAACACTCAATATTCATGAGTACTTAATTGGTCACCCATTGGTGACCCTTTCATTCTGGCCTCTTATCTCCCCTGCCGAAGAAACTCAAATGAAACTCAAATCTGTTCAGTAGGCTATTGACAAGCTACAGATCTGACAGGTGTACTTGTTTCTGTGTTCCTCTAATAAGATAAAGTTTATGTCATTGGCTTAGGGCACCTTCCAACTGTGGGCCCTCTCGCTCACATCTAAACTTACCAGTAACCATATCATCAGTGCAGAAGGTAGAAGAGAGAAAGGCAGGACATATGAACATAGCATACCCCTGGATTCAGGAAGTGTGGTCCTCTCACCCGACTTGTAATGCTTTTCTATATGTATTAACTACCTCCATCTCTTTGCTCTTTATTCCTGTTAGTGTTCTAAATATGATTTGAGAACATTCATTTGTCTGTGAGCTTTTCTGTTCTGTGACTGCTGAATTCACTTTCCTGGTACTTTACTTGGAGTCTATCATTGCATTAAGGTAATTTCTCACATGACATTTGATTTGCCCATGGCTCATAAATAAGACATCTTTATTTTAGGTTTGTTGCTTAATATTACCCAAGTGGAGTATTAAGAGGATATAAAATAATAGTACACTAGAAACCAGAGGGAGAGCCTTGGAAAGAAGGGAATTTTATTGCTTCTTGGCCTTTTGGTTAAGATCAAGTATAAGAAGGGAATTTAATGCTCACATCTTTGTATTCTTTTTAGTATGAAGTGGAAAAAAACCCTCTTAGGGTTCTATTTTTAATAGGCATTTGTATTTACGTTCTCTATTTTGTTACTAAGAATAATATAGCTTCTAATCAGGATCTTTTCATTCTTGATTTAATGTAAATCCATCAGTATTAGCATTCATTCTGCAAAATATTATACCTCAGCCATATGATTGCTCTAGTCAAATTTGCTTGACAAACCCAATTGTTTTCACCATCCCAACATAATGAAAATTGGTATGATTGAAATTCCTTTTGTCTTTTTTTTTTTGAGATGGAGTCTCACTCCATCGCATAGGCTAGAGCGCAGAGGTGTGATCACAGCCCATGCAGCCTCAACTTCTTGGGCTCAGGTGATTCTCTCATTTCAGCCCCCAAGTAGCTGGGACTACAGGCGCTCACTACTATACTCAGCTAATTTTCCATTTTTTTTTGAAACTCAGGCTGGTCTCCAACTCCTGGGCTCAAGCAATCTGCTCACCTCAGCCTCCTAAGGTGCTGGAAGAAATTCATTTTATATCTTTGTAATTTTCATTGGTAACATTTGGAGGAAACAAGAGTCCTTGTTCTATCAGTGGTATTAGACCATATCTATAAAACATTTACGTAATTACTCATTGTTCAAGTAGAAAGGGATTTAGTGTACATCTAGCTCAAATTTCCATGATAATAGGAGTAAAACTCTGCTCATAGGACTGTCACTCTGAAGGCCCTACAGGGTGTTTAAAAATAACATGGATTAGCAGGATATCTCCTGACTTGGTTTTAATTATTCTAATATAACCTGCAGTTGGAATTGCAGAGTTGGAATTGATATTTAAATTACTGCCTATAGTTTCTTTATACTCTGTATTAGTTTTCTATTGATGCCATAAAAAATACCACAAATGTAGTGGTTTGTAACAATACATTTATTATTTTAGAGCTCTATAGGTTAAAAGTTCAACATAGTTCTCACGGGGCCAAAATCAAGGTTTCATCAGAGCTGTGTTCCTTTCTGGAGGTTCAAAGGGAGAATTTATTTCCTTGTCTCCTCCAGCTTTAAGGCATCATCTTCCACCATTTTCAAAGCCAGCAATGTTATATCTCTCTGACCCTTTTTTCCATTGTCACATCTTCCAAACTGGGGAAAGGTTCTCTCCTTTTGTAAACCCAAGTCATCACATTGGGTCCACCCTGCTAATCTAAGATAATATGTCTACTTCAAGGTCCTTAACATAATGGTATTTATAACGTCCCTTTTGCTGAGAGGTAGCATTTATATAGGTTCTAGGGTTAAAATATGGACATCCTTGGGGACTGTTAAATTCTTCCTACCATATACTCCATCCTTAAAAGCATCCAAGACTTTTTTCATTGAAGTTTTATAATCATGTGTCCTTAATGGCCACATTTTTTTTTTTTACATTCTAAAGGGTTAAGATAAATACCATCATATTGGAAAGAAAATTACTGAAAAACTTCTTTGGTAAAAATAGGGTTATATACTAATGCAACTCTAGTAGGCATTACAATTATTTTAAAACCATTGGTGAAAAATGGGAAGCTATGAAAGACCTTCTTCTCTGTTCATTGGTAATGATATCACCATGGAACATGACCATCAGTTAGGGTCAGCTGAATATGGCATGTCTTTCCCATAAACTGCAGGCAACAGAAGGCTCCAAGAACTTACACAATTTAAATGACTTGGTTTCTACTTCTTAAGGACAGAATTATGGAAGATCAGGCTAAAGTATGCATAGTTAGGACTAGATCAAAATCTCACTGAAAAGCAAAAGTGCCTATTGTAAAGCTTAACAACCTGAATTTGACTACGTTTCCTAATATTAAATCATTTGTTTAGTATTAATAATTTGTTAATACTAGGAAGAACAGTCAATCTAAAGTCAAACTAAAGTTATTTAGTATTAATAATTTGTTAATACTAGGAAGAACAGTCAATCTGATAGCTTCACAACTGCTGTGAAAAATAATGGTTTTATGTTGAATTTAAATATTTTCTGAGTTTATTTTTTGCTCTATGACAAGACTATTCCCAATTTTCCTGCTTGATTAGTTACATAGTCATTTCAATACTCATTTTTGAAATATCCTGTTATGTCTTGCTCTTTCATAAGTATTAAGAAAACAAAATGAATAGAGGCTGGAAAATAAGAACAAGAGGACCCAATTCAGTCATATCTCTTCACTGCTTAACTTGAGGAAGGTGGACTGAACTAGATACCACTTACCACGTTTAAAATGAAGTAATAGAATTATCTTTCCACTTCTTTCAACTTGAAACACTATTCTACTAATTGATCTGATCTTTTCAATCTCAATGTAAAATGTAAAATGTGATTTTTCCCATTTCTAACTTGCAACTAAGTTTTGTCTTTGACGGAAAAGTTTGTTCTTTGTCTTTACTGACAATACTTTTGAATTGTATTAATGCAGTATCTTTTTAAGTTTGGTTTAAAAGTAAACATATTACAAATCATATTGATATGTTCTCCTAATGATTAAACAGTAATACTTAATTTTCACTGAGCCCCTCTTCTAAACATACTACATATTTTTTCTTAAAGCTTTATAACACCCAAATCAGCAATGGAGAAAGGCCATACTAGCAACCCATTTCTGCTATACCTCGGACAGACATTAGAACTCTCATAATTAACACTGCTTATTGAACACAGCAGTCAGAATATTGCCTATAAAGAACATTGCAGAATGGGGAATCTGAGTTGCACTTGCCACTTTGTGTTATTAACTTCAACTCTCATTCTTTGTTGATTGGTGGAACATAGGTTACTTGTCCTCCAGCTACAAGGCAAGCAAATGAGTTTTTTACTTCTACCTTGGGGGGACAGAGACAAAAGGAAGAACATTTCTTGAATATACCTTTGAAGCTTCTGGGGAGCCAAAAACATGACAAATATGCACTACAGTGAGAAATCAAAATTACTGAATTCTTAGTCCCTGTGTTAAATGGGCAGACTGGTTCATTTAAGCATTATTAGGTCATGCATGCATGTTAAAATTATAGATTAAAAAATAGAACCAGAATGAGACACTCCCAACCAATAAGGGGAGTTACTAATTAAAATATTTAGTCCATATAAAGTTTGAAAGAAGGAAAAGAAGAAAAAATTTTGATGAGTGAGATTTCAAAATAAAACAAAAAGTCAAAATACATCAATAATTATTGGTTAAAAGATAGACACATTGAACTTGTAGATAACAATTTTAAAATTCAGCTGTATGCTACTTCCAAAAGCTATTTCTAAATCAAAAGATTGAAATTAAGAGGATTTAAATATATTTTCTTTATTGAAGTTATTTATTACTTTTTATTGAAATTAAGGGGAATAAACTGAATGTAGCTGTATTATTATTTTTTTTAAATAAAGAAGACTTTAGGCTTCTTGAGCAAGGTGGCAGAATAGAAGGTCACTTGGTTGTATAACGCTCACAGCAATAAGAATTCTACATTCGTGCCTGAACAAAAGTCTCTTTGTAAGAGCCTGGGATTCAGGTTAAGAGATTACCTGAAGTGGAGCCCAAGACCTAGGAGAGTCATTCTAAGAGTGGTTCACATCTGTAATCCCAGCAATTTGAAAGGCTCAGGCACAGTGATTCACACCTGTAATCCCAGCACTTGGAAAAGCTGAGGCAGGCGGATCACATGAGGTCAGGAGTTCTAGACCAGCTTGGCCAACACAGTGAAACCATGTCTCTACTAAAAAAAAAGAAAGAAAGGAAAAAGAAAAAAAGAAATTAGCCAGGCATGGTGGCATATGTTTATAATCCCAGCTATCAGCTACTCGGGAGGCTGAGGCAGGAGAATTGTTTGAACTTAGTAGGTGAATGTTGCAATGAACCAAGATAGAGCCACTGCACTGCAGTCTGGGCAATAGAACAACTCCATCTCAAAAAACAGAAACAAAAAAAGAGTGCAGACCTGCATCTAGGTGGCAGACGTACAAACCCTGCTCCTGGGTTCAGATTTGAAAATGGCCCCATTCCTTGCCGTGTTTGGCCTAAAGCCTGCTACCAAAACCATTCACAGGATCCAGGAGGAAGCACACCCAGTAATGCCTCAGCCTTGGAAACAGACCTGAAAGTTTTTGTGTAACTTGGCTTTCGCCCCCTTTGTCTATGGTCCAAGCTTAGTATGACTCACACAAGGATCCCAAGAAAGATTTGCCCTTCTGTGCCACAAGAACAAGTATGCTGGCCTATATCTCACCACATATCCTGAAATGGGTCTGTCTTGGATCCAGACCCTGTTGCTGCATTCTAGGAGCTATCTTGAAGGTATAGAGATCTGCCAGATTTGCCCAGCTGAGTCCCCAGGCAGGCTTCCCTGCTTCTGTCTCACAGCAGATCCTGAAGGGCCTGGTATTAGCCACATCTGCTCTGTGCTGCAGCTCAGGAGTAATCCCGCTCATTCAGAGAACTGATGGACTCATTTGTCTGTGTCACCATAAGAGGCATGCCAACCTCCATTCCACAGCAGATCCCAAAGGGGCCCTGAAGCTCAGCCTCTGCCCTGTTGGCTACAGCCTGAGAGCCATCTTGACACACAGTGAACCTCTGGGAGACAAATCCATTTGTGCCAATGGGACAGGTTTTCTAGGTCTGTCCCACAGTTTTTGAACAGCCTGTGATTCTCAGCTCTAGCTCCTCTCAGCTACAATCTAGGGGAAAATATGTTCTTTTCTTTTTCAATTAGAAAGATCATAAACACTTTATGTTCACATGAAATACACAATAGGCACTTAGAGTTTTATCCTAGAACTGTATTAGCTCTCCAGCCCTCTGTCAGAAAATATCACCAAAAAATCTCAATTTTTCTGCACATCCTCCAGAACATCACATAGATCTATTATAGTGATAATGTCATGGTGATCAGGTCAGAAGAGCAAAAAGTTACCAGCATTCCTGAATCTTTTGTAAGCCATATGAGCTCCAGAGAGCAGAACATAAACTCTATGCCTGACAAACTTGCAAAATTGTAGGGGTTCAATGATTAGAAGCATACTAGGACATCTTTTAAACATGTTAAAAAGATAAATAAATTGACTCTAATAACTTCTACCACAAAGAAGGAAGCATAACACCTGGTGGGCCCCTTGGAGCATTAGAGGCTGCATATAGCACACGTGGAGGTAAAGCTCCAGCTCCTAGGCCAGGTGATGCAAATGGCTGCTCAATTGGAACGAGGCTGAGAGAAGCAAAGTCTTCTGTAGCAGATCCAAGCTTAGGTCATATGGCCCAGCAGACCCTGTAGTGTTGAAAGTATCCATGGTGCAAAAAGAAGCTATTTATAGTTTGTGGCAGGCCCCCTCAGGAGATCACTGGTGAAGACCTGTGGGGCTGTAGGCATGGGCATGCCATCTGCAACGAGAATTATATATCTTTTAAGAGACAACCAGTGATGTATAAGTGCTTCCTGGTAGAGATGGAGCCCCTGACTATGGGACATTCAGTAAATATAGCCCTCATGAGCTGGATCTTTTCAGACTCATTCACTTATAAGTTGGGCAGTTGCAGCAAAATTCATTTTAACTCGGAAGTACGACATCTGGGATCAAGCTTGAGGAATACAAAGCAGAAGGAATTTGTTCTAACCAGTGTTCTCCAGAGAGACTGAACCAATAGGATACAGTGAGAGATCTGTGAAAAGAACCTTATTAGGAGAATTGGCTCACAAAATTACAGAGGCTGAGAAATCCCACAATAGGCCATCTGAAAGCTAGAGAACCGGGAAAGCCAGTAGTGTGGTTCAGTCCAAGTCCAAAGGCTTCAGATTCAGGGAAGCTGGTGGTAGCATTCTGTCCCAGGCTGAAGGCTGGAGAACCTAGAACTGCTGGTATGAGTCCTAGAGTACAAAGGTGGAAGACCTAGAGCTCTGACATCCAAGGATAGAAGAGCACTGCCAAGCTCTAGGAGAGAGAGTGTGCGAGAAATTTTTAGCCTTCCTGTCTCAGATCCATCTGGGCCCCCAGCCAATTGGATGGGGCCTGCCCCCATTGAGACCGGATCTTCTTCACTCAATCCAGTGACACACACCAATCTCCTCTGGAAACACCTTCACAGATACACCTGGGGCGGTCCATCATTCTAATCAAAAGCAAAACCACCTGGCTTTCACTTTCAGCAGAAGAGGAATGGGCTCAGTGTCTACTGAAACATTGAGAATAAATAATTCAACCTATTCAAATTAACTTCAACCTAGTCAAGTTAACACCACAAATAAATCACACAAGCTTATGAAAAGTAGCCCCAATCCACCTGGCACCCACCCCTGCTGTACCAGCAGCTCTCCCTCAGATCACACCTAGGGCTGTTTGGGGACTGAGTGTATGGGTGCATAACGATGGCAGCCAAATTACAGCCTAATGCAGGGGTGCCCTGATACAGTGCAGACAATAGATAGGAAAAACTTGGTTAATTATTAAACTTCAAATTATATTTATGGTCTTCTACACTGTGTAACAAGTAAAAGGCCTGAAGATTCATTGGCAGTGAAAAATGCATAAGATGGTTGACAAGGAAAAAAAAAATGGAAAAAAAGTTACAGGGAGATATGAGACAGAGGCATATGGATGGACATGCGGAAGTAGGACAGTGTGAATATTGACGTATCATATGTTAACACCCACGACAGAACATCCCCCATAAAAGAGGCATGAATTTAAAAGGACCCAGCCGGTGGTGTCAGCCGCCCATACCATTGGTCACTCTAGTGCTGGCACAATGGGCACATGCACAAAGTGGCCTGAAAGGCAGATATGGAGGCCATCTCTGTGTCCAACAGCATTTGCTCCTACTAGCTGACCTACCTAAGGCCAATGTCAAATGTCCAAACAGACAATAATAAAGACCAATACTGAACCTCCATTTTGGCACCATTCCTTGAGGAGCCCACTGACCAGTGTGTGACTTATTGACCACATTTGGAAAGGCTAGCAGTTTGTTATCAAAAGAATAAACATTCAGAGTTTGGGCTTGTCTTTCCTGTATACAGGGTCTCAGCTAGCGTTACTGTTTGAAGATATACAGAGTGATAATCTACTGGCATAGGATCTCACCAAATACTGCAAAAGACCAAATGACCAACTTAAGAGCAAAAAATCCTTTGCTTACCTGGCTCCTTCGCAACCAGATGCTGTATAATGTAATAAGAAGATGCAGCTAAAATGTTCTAACAAATTGCTAAAGACTCAACATGGCTGGAATCAGAATGTGTAGCTCCGGGGAGCTGCAGCTTTTCCTCCCTGAATCCCAACAGGTGTTCAAGGTGAAGACTGAGGGAAATCCTGAGAAAGCTTCCTTAGCAATGCCACCTGGGGGAGAGGAACAATTGCCACTGTTAGAAATTCTAAACAGGCCTATCTCCCCAATCTTCCTTAAAGAACAAAAACATAATGAAACAGAAAGAACAATTGTCACCTTAAGGCACTGGAAACCCCTTAAAACTAGGAAAAGGGAATTTAAAAAATCAAATAAAAAGCTCTACCTGGAAGGCAGGGCAGGAATACTTGCGAGGCCCAGTACTACAGCTGGAAGAGGGATGGGAACAATAGCGAAGGCCACACTCCACAAGCTCATAGAAACTGTCAAGACTGAGGCTTAACCTGTACATCAGAGAACACCCTTCCTTCCCAGCTTCCCACCACCTAGATAACAAACGGAGTTCCCACCACTTAGATAACAAATACTGAGTGAAAAATCACAGTAGAACACAACAGAGAGTGGCAAGAGATAGATTCTCATCAGGGAGCAGGCACTGAGAAGCATTCTGATAAATTAGCCTACACCTAAACATGTGGCATCACTAAAGGCATACGAAGCCTTTAAGCCCTGAGTATGACCATAGCAACACCAAACTTAAAACCAAACCCAACTTTTGGCTAGATCACTACAAACTTTCACACTAAATGTATAGAGGAAGCACAGGTATGCTTATCTCCAAGCAAAAAATACACTTGCCTCAAAATCTGCTCTGCTATACAACATGTCTGGCTTCCGACCAAAATTACAAGGCATTTGACAAGTTGAGAATAAACACAGCCTGAAGATACAACGTAATTATCAGAACCAGACTCAGATGTGACCCAGATGCAATAACCAAAGGGGCATTTAGAATAACTATAATTAATATGTTAAAAGTTCTAATAGAAAAGCTCTACAATATGTAAGAATACATGGATAATTTTAGCAGAGAGATGGAAACTACAGGGAACAAATCAAATCAACTGTAAATATTAGAAATAAAACACACAGTAACAGAGATTAAGTGTTCTATGAACTTGACTTTTCAGATCTCTAAAAATGAAATTTAGTTATTTAGCACTTTATACTTCTACTAATATAAAAGTTCAGACTGATTTGACCTATCAAGTGTTTTTAACTTACTTGTATCTCTTTTGGATTGCTTGAGTAATAAAATTAATAAAAACAAGAAAATCCAATATAAAGTTATTTTACTGACTTGTAGTTTAAGATGTGTATGTATTTGTGTATGTGTGTAATATGCAAATGTACCTTTTAACTACTTCATTAAATTTAATAAAAATAGCTGAATTAATTTCTTCATATAGCCCCTAATTTTCAGTAGACAGGTTGGGGTGCAAAGATAGGAAAGGTCTTGTGTCTGAAACAAAGAATGTTACTTATTCTAGAAATTTCTGCATATCACAAATGCATGCAACCTTTCAGGCAGCAATAATTTTCTATTACAGCCAAAGGCAAACTTCCTGTAGAATTCTGTTAAAGTAAGTTGTTCTGTGAGAACACAATACTCTATGTGATAAAACAACCCCCAGAAATTTACTAAATTGCTTTCTCATTAAGCTGCATTTTTGAAACTATAAAGGATCAGTTTAAGCATTTCTACTTAGCAGAGTACATGTAAGACAAGATTAAGAAAAACTTGGTTGACAACTCACTTAGTGTTCTGTGGAATAGTGCTATTAAAATACAATATCATCCAAGTTTTACCCATAAGATCTGCTGTTAATAATACTCTTTGTAATTTGTTAACTGCTGACAGTGAACGGGCACAGCCCTGGGAGGCTGTAATATAGAACTTAGCCCAGGGAAGTTTAATAAACTATACCAGTTAATGTTAGGCTTTGGGGCTTATGTCGATCTATACATTTGTCTTGTTTTCTCTTCATTTCCTCCCCTTCATTCTTGTACAACATCTTCTATAAAGTAAATACGCTACTGTACATTTTTTCAGATTTCTCATAGCTAGTTTACATTAAATAATCCATGAGCTAATTTATAACATATAAAGTGCTTTACAACTGTTTAAGGAGGTATCGTTCAAAGCCCATGACAACTTTTCACAGAAAGAATTTGACATTTAATTCATAAACATTGGTAAGTAATGAAATATTCTAATTACTAAAATTATCCTGTCTCATTGTCAGAAAGGGGGCCTATTTTATAATGGTTGGAAAACAAAAAGAAGAAAAGAAGGAAACAAGACCTGTTAACAACACTATTTGTTCACAGTTGGATAACAAAAAGAAATTTATAAGATTTGGATAACATTTTATAAAAGTTAGATAACAAAAAAAAAGAAAAGAAGGAAGTAAGACCTGTTAACAACACTATTTGTTCACAGTTGTTGATGTCTTTGTTTTACCTAAGAAGTTTTCTGTATTATATTTAAAGTGGATTTTGTTCTAAAGTGAGTTTTTCTTAAGAAATTATTTTTAAAGTTTTTGTTTAAAGTAATCTTAAACATATACATGTATATTTATAATTTTAAATAAATCTTTTATTTAAGCATGTAAATATAGAGTAGAATTAGATGCTGAACATTTGGAAATCATGAGTTTGATATTAATTACTGTTTAGGTCAACAGAAATACAAATTACCTTCGCAGAAGAGAACTATACTAACACAAAGCCATTAAAACAACAATCAAGATCTAGCACACATAAGTATGCTTCTAGGATGAAAAACCAGTTTATAATCCATCTTCAATTTTTATGAGTTTATTTATCCTGAGATAACATTTGAAAGGCTTTCCAGAAACAGGAAAGCATACATTTCTGGTTCTAATTTAAATAGTCATATGTGACCTTAATGTAGTAAGAGGTATTCCAGCCAGGGTAGTTTCTTCTATGGATCAAGTATATTTTTGTTAAATTGTAAAAATTTAAAACAAATGTCTCCCAAGCTGAAAAAAAACCTCAAGGGCATCATCAGTCATAGGTTTAAAACACATGCCCAAATAATTAACAGCTAAATCATAGTAGAAAAAAATAAGAGCTTTTCCTGAACGATTTGTGGTATTATTTAAAGTCTTCTCTTAGAAGGGAATTGTTCTAGAATGACTGATTTTTGCTTTGCACCTTCACTCGATAAACATTAATGAGTCAATTATGTAAAAGTAAGGAAAAACAGAGATGCATTGAGCACTTTTGTGATTTTATCCTTTAAAAATACTTCAGATTTTTTAAGTTATAGAGAATTAAATGACATGATAGAACATATTATTTAAAAAGCTTTCCTCTCCCTCAAGCTCTCTTTTATGCTTCACATACATTCACGTTCTTTTAAGGTGTTTCAACAGTTTGTTGTATATTCTCCATTTCTTTCTATATGCTCATACAAGCATATACACACACATCTCAAAGGAAATAATATGTGTATTACATTATGGCTTCATTAAAATATTATCATATAATGTATGCTTCTTTTCATATCAGTAGAAAATGTCCATTTTAAAAAAACAAATGAAAATTTTTCATAAGGTGAGCCATGAATTATACATTCACCTACTGACAAATATTGTGGTTTTCCTCCAGTTTCATGCCACTATGAACAGTGTGCAATAAACATCCTTGTACAATATCCTTATGTGCCCTGACTTATCTATCTCCAGGATGGGTTTCTTCAGGCAATACTGCTGCATCAGCAGCATGTATTATTTAAATTTTTTTAAGATGGCCAGTTCCATTTCCAAAGGGGGTTCAGCACACACTCACAGAAGCAAGATATGACTACTCCCACCTCTCACATCCTCATTTCCACTAACTCCTATATTCATTTTATTTTGATGGGTGAAAAAACTCAAATCAGGATATTTTTTACGATAATCCATATTATTCTCCATGGTGAAGTTGAGAAACTTTTCATATGATTATTTCATATACGCATTTCGTCTTCCCTCAATGGTTTATTCTATCCTTTACCTACTTTCCTTTTTGACTGCCGCTTTCCTTTCAAAATTAATTTATAAGAGCCCCTTTTACATTAAAGACATTAATACTTTGTTTCATGTGTTTTTCTTAATTTTCAATTGTTATATTTTATAATACAAACATTTTTAAAATGAAGTCTAGTTTTTTTCATGACTTTTAGTTTTTCTACATTATTTTAGAAGGCTTTCCCAACCAAAGATTATTCAAGTACTCCCCAACAACGTAACATTTTCATCACTGGCATATTAGGGAATCCACTATAACAGAGACTATGTAAACTTTAGTGAGGAAAGCAGACATTTGTGAGTTTATGAAGAGCTTCCATACATTACCACCCATGATATTTGCTCACACTCTCATTGGTTAAGGACAAATAAGTGAAGAAAAAGGCTGGCTGATGTCCTCAGAGAGTACTGTCCTCTATAATCTAAGACTGAGCACCTCTTTAACAGAGGGAGACTTTTGAGGTATTCATACGAGGCATAAATTTTTTCTACTCTGGGGCCACTTCAAGAAGTTTAGGCGCATAATGATTATGTGGGTTTCTTTCTCAGCATCCTTTGATAGGGTTCCTTTCTAATTACTCACAACTGTGGCAAACCATTAACCACTGTTCATTAATCATATAGAAACTTACTTCATGCCATTCCTTTCCAGCCAGGTAAACAAAAACAGTGTAGATCTGATATTACACAGGGGTTCTTCAGGACTGTCCTGGACAGGGTGGTACCATTGCAACAGTGCACCATGGTTAGTCGATGACAGCAAATTTCAGAGAAATCTGTAAACAGAATCGTTTCCATTGCTTTAGATTTTTAGAGTTTAAGAGAACAAATTCCCAAATCAATAGTTGCCTATTGTTAGAGGCTATATTTCTTTGCCCAAGTAAAAAGATCACACTGATTACATTTCACATTGAGTACGTTTATAGCATTCTATTATTATTCTTCAGGGCCATCTATCATCTATCTGCACAGGTGAGTCAAATAGGAATGTGGGGAAAAAAAGCACCACTCTTGCGTCTTCCAAGCCTTTGACAGAGGCACCAATCACTGTGGTTACCTCAGTAATTCAGAGTTGCTCTGATTTATTATTTTGGTTTGGAGAGGGAGTTCTAGTGGTTTACATTTGGTGTCCGATCATAACAGTTCTTACCTTATGTGTCAGGAAAGCTCCTCATCTTCCAATTTCATAGTATTTCTATTCCTAGTATACATTCAGCAATTGGAGGAAAAGCATAGCATCGTGACAGAGATTGCAACATTTTTACCAAAATACATTTCCAATTTTTCCTTGAGAAAATATTAGTTTATATTTCCTACCCTCCCTTGTAATCAGATTTTGCCAAAAGAATGTGAGCTGGTATGATGTGTGCCACTTTAAGGTATTTTGAAAACAGGTCTACATCCTTTTGTGCCTTCCCCTTCCACAGGCCAGGTGCAAACAAAAATAAGATTATGGGAGATGAAGAAACCCCAAGAAGGAAGCAGCTTGGTTCCTAAAGCATAAGGAACATTACCTGGTTTGTTACAAAAGTGTGGAATAAATTTCTATGATGTTTGAGCCACTTGATGTTATTTGTTATCATTACCTAATGAATGTAGAATATATAATTTTGTTGTGTTTCAGCTATATTGAGGATTATATTTGTTACTATCATGAATACATTATGGATTCAGGATATTGTTAGGCCTATCATAAACAGACTCAGATCAAAATACATTTTTGACTTTCAGAAGCCTCCATTCAAATATGTAAATTGCCATGGATATCCAGTCTTCAGGTATTAGTGTGTTCAGAGCTAGTAAGCAACGATAAGGTCTAAAAGATCTGCGCAGTAGTCTACTCTTCAAAGCAAAGTGATCTTAGTAGTTCCAGGTTCTCTTCTGGCAGGCAAGGAGGAAGGTTCCTTACATACAGTATTATCATCAAGTCTTCTCAGGGCTGTCCAGGCTTTCCTTCATTCAAGGGCCTGTTGACTACCTGTACTGAGCCAGGTCTGAGAATTCAGTAATAAAACAATTAACACCTCCTCTTATAATGGGTGGACAGACTTAGACGATATTTTTGTTTTCTTGTTGTGTTTTGATTTTTATATTTATTAAACTCAGAAAAAAGAGGCGGCTCTAATAAGGTGCCTGTCCATTTTGCCTCTAACAAGTCTATGATATATTAGCAACCACCCAAATTTCTATGGGTCAGTCCATTTGGATTCTCTTGCCAGTAACGAATCTACTTTGCCTCTGAGATTAAGTGCCCCTATGTCACCCAGGATTTTAATTACCCGTTGCAGTCAGTGAGAGCATTTCAATTGCATTCCATGTCAGCACTGGCAGCCTCAAAGAACAGCCACTAGTGTATTTTTACATATGATGATAAGCCTCTCAGCAACTCCTCTCGTTTCTCAAGGCCTTGGAGAAAGGAGTAATTTCTAGCCCTTCTTGAGAGGCATACATTTCATATGATCAATTCTCTCTAGCATTCCAATCTCCTGGCCTTTGGATTTTTTTCTTCACCAATACACCAAGGAAGTTCCGAACTCAATGGAAGTTAGAGAGTATTTAGTCCACTCATAGGAAGCCCCTGAGTTTCAGTATGTACTTTAACCTGATAACTTTGAAATTTGGGCCTCTCATTGGCCTTTTGTAAGGTCATTAGAATTAGATACCCCATCCCAAAATTCTTATATTCTATATGGCAAATATATGGTTGCATATAATTCTGCTGTCAGTGCATTATTTTATTTAAAGAAAATCTTTGTCATGATGTGTCACGGACTGACAGATTCCCACTAATAAATACAAACAATGTTCATGGCCTCCCTCTCTAACTACATACAACTCCCTGGATTTTTCTGTGGTCGCTTCGACGGCAGTCTGCTCCCTGATACTAATTTGTGTATCATGGTTCTTACTTGTAGCAACAAAACTAGATTCTGGCTCACCTTGACAGAAAAACGGTTTAATGGAGTGACGTCATCATGTAGACTAAAGAATTTATGGAAGGCTAACAAAACAAGCTGTGAAACAGGAAGAAACCACAGGGAGCTGTCATTATAGCCCAGCCCCTGCCGCTGGAATAGCTGGTTAGGATGCTGGTTCATTGTCTTAGGATACTAGACAAACTACTGGCACCATCACCACCACAATCCCTGGACAAGCCCGTTGAAAGGAAATTTAAAGTGCTCTTAACCTTTGTGCTACTTGTTTCAGATTTGCCAACTATGGACATTCTATTAGCTGAGGTCATAAGCCTGTACCCCAGCAGATAATGAGGATGAAAGCCTAGACTACTGTACTATTTTAGTGGAAACTAATCCCCATTTAGCAACCTAGCACGATTCTTACCTGTGGGATTTCTGTAATACATAACATGGGAGTGGGATTCCCATAATTCTCAACTGTGGAATTCACATAATGAGAAAGGAGGCCAAATGGTGGGCAGCATAACCTTAACAATGCAAATGTCACAATACCTTATAGATTTTAAATTCTATTTTCATTTCATGGTAATAGTTACCTTCCCATCTCTAGTCAACAAATAAAGGGAGTACGGTTCAAACATGTTTTGCTTTGCCAATGGAGCCCTTTTTGTCTAAGAATCATTCTGATAACCATTTTTACTTACCCAAAATAATAACAGAACTGTAAACATAAAAGGCCTATATCAATCTCAAGTGAGTCAACCTCTTACCTCTGGAAGAACGGTAACATGGCTATGGATGGCATTGTCTTTGGTTTCAGTCATTCAATTACACAATAAATATTTATTGATTATCTAGCAAAAGAGGGCATTCCTACTAAGACTTGGCACTGCAAGTAGTGTTGGAATTAAGCATCTTGCTAACTGTATAATGCAAGAAGCTTAAGATTTGTGTCAGAAACAGTGATTTTAAGTTTTCATGTAATGATCATTATAGTGATGATCATTGGTACTCAGTGGGATGCTGCTCAAAGGAATGCAGTGGGAAAGTCCAAGCAGGGAGCTCTTGGCCCTGGATCAGTATTTCTTAATCTTGGAATTGGAGCCTCAACAGTTCTGTGTAAATTATGAGTAAACTTTCAGTAGCAATGAAATTCCTGTATATAAGATCTAAGTGGTATATGAAAAGGCCTAAAATATGGTCTTATGTTTTCATAAAGCTGGAGAATGTTATTATAACATACTTTACTGTCTTGAGGATAACATACTTTATTGTTTTGAAGGTTGCAGATTCTCATTTTTAGATTTTAATCTTGGCCTCTTTTACGATTGAGAGGATCTTAAATATCTATTTAGGTAGAACCAATTCCTATACTGAGTTTTATATGTAACCCAAACAAACCTGAGATCCTCATGTGCTACACACAGAAATAAAACACAAGTCCCACAGGCCTTCTCCTGTCCTAATAAGAAGAGAAACAAATTTCATATGTCTTAAATGTATATATATATATATATATATATATACACATATATATATATATATATAAACTTTGTAATAATCTCTTTCATTTATTAATTTTCTCAAATCCCTTTCATCATTGCATAGAGGTTGCCCCTGCAACATTTTGTATTACTTTCTCCAAAATTTCAATAAAACACTCAGAACTCAGCTTTCACAGACTATTTTCTTTCCTGTTCTTTTTCTTTCCCAGATTTTTTAGTTTCATTTAAAAAAAAAATAGCTCTTTACACGGTAAGGATTTGAAAGACCAGCTTTCATTCTATTAACAAATTACTTGCCCCAGGTGCTGAGCAGGGCGGCTTTAACATGTCCCTTAGAAGGCAAAAGAGAGGGAAGCCTATATATATTTCTGTCTTTTAATTTTGTCTGTCATATATTGTTATGCTGACACTGTCAATACATTTTTCTTTTATAATAGTCTGGAAGGCACAAAACCAACAGTGATTATACCTAGCGAGTAGAATTTTGGGATGGTAGCAGCGGGGTTAGGGCAAAGTCATATACTGAACTGACAATTATTAGGTTGGTGAAAATGTAATTGTGGTTTTTGCCATTTGGTACCATCTGCACCAACCTAATATAAATAAATGCTAGATTAGTGAATACTGAATAGGAACACCAGGTGCTATGGTGATACAGAGCAGGAATGAGACCTAACTTGGTACTTTCGAAGCTTGCGGAAAAAAAGGCATGTGAAGAATAAGTAGGAGTTTTCAAAGTTAATGTACCGGATGAGAGGGGACATGTTTCAGTAACAGGAAATAGCATATATACCCAGAGGCAAGAAAAATTATAGTACATTGTAAGAATTTAGAAAAATCCAAAAGGGAAGAGTAGAATGCAATGGGACTGAAAATATGAAAGGCCTGGGATCATACAGGGCCTTTAGATTTTGTTAAGGAGTTGGAGTTTTGTTCTAAGAGTACCTAAGTGAATCATTGGCGGATTTTAATCAGAGGATATTATTTTCGTATTAAATGAACACTATAGCCACAGAGTACAGATTGGAATGTAGTAGAGCAAAGTGGAAGCAAGAGAAAGGCTAAGGGAGCGTTGCAGTAGTACCACAGAAAGGTGACTGCATCAGCTTAGTGCTAGAAGCATTAGAGAGAGTGGATGAATTTAGGAGCTAAAGAAAAAAAATGAGAACACATGGACACAGGAAGGGGAAAAATTCACACCGGAGCCAGTCATGGGGTGGGGGATGAGGGGAAGGTATTAGGAGAGATAGCTAAAGCATGTGGGGCTTAAACTCTAGAAGACGATTTGATAGATGCAGCAAACCACCATGGCACACGTATACCTATGTAACAACCCTACACATTCTGCATGTGTATCCCGGAAATTAAAGTTAAAAAAAAAGCCATGACTTGATGGCTGGTTGGATGTGAGTGATGAAAAGATACACGAGTCAAGGATGACTTCTTAGGCTACTGGTTTGAGTATTTGGGTGGATGATGGTGACTCTCATTTACCTGTGGAATCTTGAGGAAGGTCCTTATTTCCTAAATATTTAGTCACTAATGGCTAAAAGTGAAGCACTAAGAGTGTCACATATGTAGCTTAAGTCTTTCTGTAAATAGATTCATTGAGATATAATTTATATACAAAACATTTCACCGTCATTAAGTGTACAATTTGAATGATTTGTGAAAAATATATGCAGTTGTATGCTAATTGTGATAAAGAAGATTTTTATCAACTAAAATAGTTCCCTCATAGCTCTTTTCCCTCTTTGCCCCCAAGACTTTCCCTAGCTCCTGGCACTGAACTGCTTTAATTACTTCAGTATTGTCTTTTCTCCACTTTCATATAAAGGGAAGCTTCTTTCATTTAGAATAATGCTTTTGTGATTTGTCCATTTTTGCTTGCATCAGTAGTTCATTTCTTTTTATGGCTGAATTATATTCTGCAACCTACTACAATTTGTTTATCTATTCATCAGTTTATTTACATGAAGGTTGTTTTTAGTTTGGGGCCATTATAAATAAAGCTGACATAAAATTCACATGAAAGTCTTGTGTATAGGTATATTAATTTTTATTGGGTAAATAGGAATTGCATTAGTGAGTTATTGGGTAAATGTATATTTAAGAATCATAAGAATCTGTCAAACTGTTTTTCCAAGTGTTTATACTATTTTGCATTCACATGAACAATCCATGAGAGTTTCAAGTGTTCTGCATCCTTGTAAACATTTTGTGATGTAGATAATTGTTATTCACTCTAATGGGTGTCTAGTGTTGTCTCATTGTGGGTTCAATTTGCATTCAATGTGCATTGTTTTAGTTACTAATAATGTTGGCTACCTATATACAAAAATATGAACCTTGATGTTTATCTTATTTCATTTACCAAAATTAGGTCAAACTGGATAATAGCTGTAAATTTAAGAGTAAAAATTTTACACCTAGGAAAAAAAGGAGGAATAAAGGATTTGATCTTGGCTGAGAAACAACTTCTTAGAAAACCAAAAATACATTCTATAAAGAACAAATTTATAAATTGGATTTCATCAAAATTAAAAACTTTTGCTCTTTAAGATGTCATTTAGTAAATAAAATGCAAGCTATGCATTAGGAGAAAATATTTACAAACTATGTATCTGTCAAAGGATTTTATTGAGAATACAGTCATGCAACACTTAGTGATGAAAAACTAGTTTTGTTTTTTGGAGACGGAGTTTTGCTCTTGTCCGGGCTGGAGGGCAATGGCACGACGTCAGCTCACTGCAACCTCTGCCTCCCAGGTTCAAGTGATTCTCCTCCTCAGCCTCCTGAGTAGCTGGGATTACAGGTGCTCACCACTATGCCCAGCTAATTTTATGTATTTTTAGTAGAGACAGGGTTTCACCATGTTGGCAAGGCTGGTCTTGAACTCCTGACCTCAGGTGATCCACTCACCTTGGCCTCTCAAAGTGCTCAAAGTGCTGGGATTACACAGATGAGCCACGGCACCTGGCCGAGGATACATTTTGAGAAATGCATCATTAGGTAATTTCATTGCTGTTTAAACATCACAGAGTGTTCTTATACAAACCTAGGTGATGTAGCCTGCAACACACTTAGGCTGTATGGTACAGCCTATATCTCCTATGCTATAAACCTGGACAGCATGTACTATACCAAACACTGTAGGCAATTGTAAAATAATCCTAAGTATATGTGTATCTAAACATACCTACAGGGAAAGGTGAAGTAAAAATATGATATTATAATATTATGGGACCACTGTCATATATGTGTTCTGCTGTTGACTAAAATGTCCTTATATGAGGTACATAATTTTATATGTCTTTTTGTTTGCATAGGTTTTGATTAGAAGTTTGCTGTCATTCTTAACTTTGTTTCTCTAGATAATGTCTTTTTTCTCTGGGTGCTTTTAAGATGTTCTATTTCTTTTCTGCTTTTAGCAGTTTGTTTAAGATATGCCTTTCATAGATTTGTTATGTTATGTTTGCACATATACATTAAAGTTTTCATCAAATTTGGAAATTTTTCAGCCATTATTTTTTCAAATGGTTTCTTTTCCCACTTCCACTTCTCCTCTTCTTCTAAAACTCCAGTTACTCATATACTAGATGTCTTGTTATTATCTCACAATTTACCAACACTCCAGTCAATCTGTCTTGTCTTTTTCTCTCTGTGCTTCACTTTGTATAATTTCTTTTGCTATGTCTTCAAGTTCACTGATCCTTTTTTTGGCAGTATCTACTCGGCTGTCAATACCACCCAGTATGTTTTTCATTTAAAATATTGTATTTTCCATCTCTGTAATTTCAAATTGGGATTTACGTCTCTCTTGATCTATTTCATGCTTTCCTCTGTCTTCTTATACATTTAAGCATATCTGTAATAGTTGTTTAATGTTTTTGTTGGGTCATTTTAATACTTCTGATATTTTATTACTTTTTTTCATGTCTGTAACTGTTTTTACTAAGTTTTTACTAAGAGACTTTTCTTTTTGTTATTGGTCATTTTTATTTTCATGCCTGGAATGTATAATTTGATGCCAGAGAATGAAAACTTTACATTGTTGTTGTTGTTTTAAAATATTATTATTCCTAGCCAAGTGTGGTGTCACATGACTGTACCCTAGCACTTTGGAAGGCTGAGGCAGGTGGACTGCTTGAGCCCAGAAGTTTGAGACCGACCTGGGCAATGTGATGAAACTCCATGTCTACCAAAAATACAAAAATTAAGTGGGCATGGTTGTGTGTGCCTGTTGTCCCAGCTACTCAGGAGGCTGAGGTAAGGAGATTGCTTAAGCCTAAGAGGTCAAGATTGCAGTGAGCCATGATTGTGACACTGGACTCTAGCATGGGTGACAGAGTGAGACCCTGTCTAAATGAAAAAGTATATAAAATTATTATTATTCATTTAAATAAAATAAACCTTGTTCTAGCAGGAAATTAAAT